>VNJS01000883.1:0-171908 GCA_008042575.1 Drosophila watanabei
TTGAGCAACAAATTTTATTTCTTCACGAATAATTAACGAATAATAAACGGCAAATTCTGGCTAAAAAAGATTTTGGAAAAGTCAAGGATTTCAGGAGTTGTCCTGCTAACTTGACAGGGGGACCTCACTTTTTTAAAAATAAAAAATAAATATAAAAAATTGAGCAACAAATTTTATTTCTTCACGAATAATTAACGAATAATAAACGGCAAATTCTGGCTAAAAAAGATTTTGGAAAAGTCAAGGATTTCAGGAGTTGTCCTGCTAACTTGATATCAAGTTAGCAGGGCAACATTACGTTTTTAAAAAATAAAAAATATATAACAAATTGAGCAAACAATTTTATTTCTTCACGAATAATTAACGAATAATAAACGGCAAATTCTGGCTAAAAAAGATTTTGGAAAAGTCAAGGATTTCAGGAGTTGCCCTGCTAACTTGATATCAAGTTAGCAGGGCAACTTTGTGTTTTTAAAAAATAATAATAAAAACTCGAGCAACAAATTTTATTCTTTCACGAATAATTAACGGATATTTAACGGCAAATTCTGAGCAAAAAAAAATTTGGAAAAGTCAAGGATTTCAGGAGTTGCCCTGCTAACTTGATATCAAGTTAGCAGGACATCAAAAAAAAAGGATAAAAAATTGAACGGCAAATTTTTTTCTTTCACGAATAATTAACGGATAATTAACGGCAAATTATGGCATAATCAAAATTTTGATTTTCCAAAGTTGCCCTGCTAACTTGATGGTCATGGGCATTATGCGGCCAGTGGGGAAGGGGAGGGGTGGGTTTTGGGGTGCATGCATCAATTGGGGGAGATGTGCCGCATAATAGACCGCTCAAATGGCCCACAAACCGACGGACACAACACATCAATCGAGCGAGGTGGCGATGGCCGTGTGTTGTCACTCACTCTATCACTCACAGGGGGGAAGATGGGAAATCCCCTTAACAATTCTCTGCAATTTATCGTTGATAATTGTACACTGGAAATGGGGAATAGAGTTTAAGGTATTCCATTTTATTTCATTTTATTAGTAAATCTTAACGTTAAAATACTTCTCTTAAACACTTGGTCACTCTAGTCCTTCATTCTGCCTGTAGTTTGGTCACTCTAAAAATGATTTTAAATGGATTTTGAGTGTACAAAAATCTTAGTTATTATTAGAGGATCGTATCAAGTTATTCTAATAAAAATTATTATTAAATTTTATTCATTAAATGTTACTTAAAGTCTAAATAAGTAATAAGTAAAAATTAACTACAATCTATTCAATAAATTTTTTTATAATTAAACAAAAAATGCATAGTAATCATGGAGTTCCTCAATCTTATCACTCATCAGGTATCTTTGATTCAGGCTATAAATTTAGAACCAACCTTTAATCGGATGACTGATACTTTTCTTTCTCCGTGCATCCGTTTATTTTTTTATCAGGCTGCACGTATATGTCAAACATAAGCTCGACAACTTAAATACCACACACGTTACCCCATATATGTATGCTAAGATTGTGTGTGATTGTCCGCGAGTGTTTGCCGTTTGATTGATAAGAAAGTGAGACGACAGCTGTTCGGTGGCTGGAATTTGTTCAGCTTCTTCGGTTGCCGGGTTAAAGAAGCAGAAAAAAAAAAAATAAAAGAAAAGGGGAAGCAATGAAGGGTTCTTAAGGGGTGTCTGAAAGTGGACGTGTTGCTTCCATGTAATTAGGGGTGCATTTTTTCGGGTTACCCCCGATACTCAAATGTCAAGGGTTCAGTGTCAAAAAAGAGAAATCTTAAGAAGTGCTCAAGGACATTCATTTGTAACCACATAAGCAGCTATAATATCCACATCAATATTCATAAACTAAATCGAATATTTTATTTCCACATAAACACATCACAAGTTAACCGCCAAATAAAACTGTTGAATAAACAAATCAGACTGTAGATAAACAAATAATCACTCAAATAAATGAACACGCCGCCACACATCCTTTCTACACTTGGATGTATATGCAAATTCTATATCCCCATGTACAAATATATATATATTTTAATAGCAATTAATGCGCTTGCTGTTGTTGTGCTGTTCCACATTTTTTTTATATATTTTGTTTTGTTTATTTTTTTATTTATTTATTGGCCACCATCAACAAAAACACCCCTCACTATATATATATATAAACTGTACTGCCTGTCCCTAAAAGCTGTTTTATTGCCATCTCTCTGTTCCCCTCTCTCTGCACACTATCTCTGTCGTTCTCCCTCTATCTTTCTCTGTCTCTGTCTCTCTCTCAATCCCTGTCTCTTGTCTGGGGCCCCCGTCTTTATCGTGGGTGTTGCGCTATTTTGAAATGTTTTCTAAACATTTATACAATAATTTTAAATGCCATTTTCACAATAAAAAAATATTCTATAAATATATTCACACAATCCAATGGGGAATGCTTCTCCTCGTCTTCTATTCTTATTCTTTGGAAAATCTTCTCAATAATTAAACAAGATGTGAATATTGAAAATTAGGCACTATAATATAAATCTGTCCTAAAAACCTACTTGAAGAAAAAACATTTGCAATTCAGAATTCTATACAACATAATCTCTCTGTCAGATCCCTAAGAATGTTATGACAGATTCAAGATTATAATAATGTTCAAGAATAGGGTTTACTATCATTCAAAGAAATCATTTTCTAACTAAATATCGGTCTAAAATTTCTTTTTATTGCACAGCAAAAAGTAGGCAACGTTTTTTATGAGCTGTGTGCTGGGTATTTTATACCAATTTGCATAATAAGTCTGGCCGTGAAAACTATCTTAGCTTTTTTTTTCAATAAGGCAACTGTTGTCAAAGTTTTCTTCAGCTCATTTTCCAGGCAAAAAGTTTTTCCTAACTATTTTTCCTCTTACCTAGAACACCTCTCTCTTTCTACCTTTCTCTCTCCCTATTTCTATTTCTATCTATATCTCTATCTCTGTGTCTGTCCCACTTTCTTCTTGCAAGCTTAACCAAGATCATGCCTTGCATTATCAATATATATATTGTATATTTCTGTACAAATCAAACACCACTTCCAGATATCCCAAGATATATATTGATATATAAACGAAACTTGTTGTCTCATATCGGAATTGTTTTGTTCTCTTTCGATTCTTACAGGCGCCCGTCCGCTCCCCCTTCTACTAGTACAGCCACTGCTACTAGCTACTAGCACCACCAAAAAAAATATAAAATATCTATAAAAAAATAAACAAACAAAACCAACACCACCAATCCAACAGCAGTGTCGTGTGCAGTGTCAGTGTGTCTCAAAATCAAAATCTAAATCGAAATCGAAATTAAAATCCAAATCAAAATCTCTCGATTTGGCCAAAAGTTGTTCGGCAGAGGCACAGCAGCAAGCCGCATAGAATATATTGCTAAATAATACTACTTGATGTGTGTTTGAAAAATAATCAAAAAGATATTATTAAAATCTTTTTGTGAGATGTCTTAATCCCCGAGCCTTAGGTGAATGTCAAATGCAAATTTATTAGAGTGCTGCTCCCTGGCCAACGAAATTAATTTCTTTGAATATCCATTAAATCGCCGGCCAATTACTTGCTTGATTTCCAGTGAATTTGTGTTCTCATAAATAATCAGTAGAAGGAGAGAAAGAAACCATCTATAAATAAACCCTATCGGCTATATTGTGTATTTTTAGTTTCCCTTATTTCTATTTTGTATTGTGTGTGCCTCGATTTTTTCGGTTGTCCCCTCCCCACCCACTAGCCTATGGCTCATTTGAAATAGTTAGTTTTTTGTCGCGGTATATCAAGAGTTGCTCTATAATATCGGAGCCGTAATCAAAATCATTTATCACTAAACTTAGAAGGCGCCAGCCAGCGCTGAATGCGGCTCCACATGTGTGGGTTCTTCTAAAGTGGGTGAGTAAATCAGCAGCAAATCTTATCTTATATACATATATCTGATTTCCCTTTTTATTTTAAGACATTCGGAAGTATCTATGAAGGGGGGGGCAGCTGTCACATAAATTCATTCGGGCGTTTCGACTTTGACTTTGAATGGAAAAAAAAGGTGGCTGTCTACCCTGCACTTTTGTGGCAGTTATTAAAAATATTTCTTGTGCATATAAAGAAGACAGTGCGTTTCGGTATAAGTAAGGGGTATTTTTAAGATTGTTTCGAATTTTTCTAAATATTTTTAAAGTTTTTAATACTTAAAATAATCAATATTAATATCATTTTATTCTCAGAATGTTTTATGAACAGGTAATTGATATTCTTATGATATTTTTTAGATTGTTTCGAATTTTTCTAAATCTTTTTAAAGCTTTTAATACTCAAAATAAGCAATATTAATATCATTTCATTTTAAGAACATTTTGGGAACATAATAATGATGTATTAGTGATTTTGTTTCTTAAACATGTATGGATATATAATTTAAAACCCCGAGAATTAAATATTTAAAGGCAAAAACTTTCCCAGGAATTTTAAAAGCATTTTTCAGATAGTAATTTATAATTAATACAGTTCTAGCATGTAAAAAGTGAGTTAATCATTAAATACTTTCAACTTTTTACAAGACTTTATAATCTTGTATCGCACTGCATATATCAAACTTGGCCTTCATGTCTTGGCTTTATTTCTTCCTTCGCCTTATCTTATTTTATTTGATTTCTCCTGCAGAATATCATTTATGCAGACGCAGACAGAGGGCAGAGTGGCTTCTCTGCATGCTAAATAGAGTGAGCTCGAGTGGGGTTCCACTGATACATAACTTTGGGTCTAGGTTGGGGCTTGGCTTGGGGCAACAGCTGCTGCTTCTGCTGCTGCTGCACTTGAAGTTTGTCTTACAATTGCAATTGCATTTCGGTGGTTGCGTGAGTTCCCTGCCAAAATGTGTTTGTAATTGACTTCAATGGAATTATGGAAAACGAAAAAATCGTGAGAAGGAAATGGAAGTCAAATAAATTATGAAAGAAAAGATTAAATAAACTGTTTTAACTTTAAAGTAAAGATTCTGTTAAAAATAAAGCAAGTTCAAGAAGTCTTTCTGTAAAATGAGTAAATTAAAGATAGAGGAATAATAATTAGTATTTAGGTGTATACAAAATTATTTTCTCAATTAAATATGTATAATTTCCAGAAAGTTTTTTGTAGTAAAATATAATAAAAAGTAGATTTCCCTTCAAAGCTTGGCGTATTCCAAACTTTTAATAGATTTAGACAGTATTAAATTTCATTTCTAGCTTTTCAACATTATACGCTATGGTTTCAATTTCAACTTTCTAGCAATGTTCTTCAATTACCATTGCTGAAAACCCACATGTACATATATGTTTACTTCCATTTCATGTTCGAAAATGTACGTAATCTTTATGTATTTTGTTTATTCCATTTAATGTCATCATATTCCGACAACGTCGCTTCAAATGCACTCAAAAAACGTGGAAAAAAAAGAAACCAAACTAAATAAAACCACACGACTTTTGTTGCTCTGTCAACATGGTGGTTTGCATTTTTTTTATTTTTTCTAGCTAAATAATGAAGCGGATCAAATAAAAACAATGGAATTCAGGGAGAAGTAGCGAGCGGGCAGTGTAAATAAATTTTGAGCTTTTGGATAAAAAATTGTTTGTAGCAAAACCAGCAGAAGCATCCAGCGAATGACAGATCATCGGGTTTTGGCTCCATTTTGAATTTTTTCCATTTCCTAATTCTTTTTTTCTGCTGATTTTGACTCCCACGCGTTTCCCATTTCAGTTGTTTAATTTTTAATTTTTTTTTTGGCTGGAAAATAATGGGAACTACTTGAAACTCTCCGAACTGCCCTCAAGTGCTGGAGCAAAACTATGAAATGCGACACAAATGTGTGGATGGGAGCTCATAGAGAGGCCCATTTACATGGCCTTAGCAGTTTTAAGTGCATTTGGACATTATCCCGACCGACAACCAAGACGAAAAAAATCTCAGAGTTGCCGAGGGGCTACTAACACAGCTTGTTTGCTTCTGTCTCCATCGCCATCATCTCGTTCCCGCCTTTCGTTGTTGTATATTTTTGCAGCCAAAGCAATTTTGCCTTAGAATTTATTTCAATTGCTCTTAAATGAAATAAACTGTTCCGATTGCGATGTGTTCTCTGTGAATGCGAATGCGACGACATCATCACCTAGAGCAAGTCATTAGAAATGTGGCCCACGCACTCCGTCTCGAAAGCAATGAGGCAATTTTCACTGGCAAAATGTCATGTCTATAAACCTGAAGTATTTATGTGCAGGTAGAGAAATGTTAATAATTTTTATTAAAGTCAACTAAAGAAAGAAACCAATTTCCGGGAATTAAATTAACATATCGAAAAACTACGCAAACTATTTTAAAATTAATCTATAGAATAAATAGGGCTTTTTAATAAGAACACAAACTTGTTTAATTTTTAGAATACGAAAAGTATATGAAATAACGCTTTAATTAAAATTCATTTATTAAATAATTAAGCACAACTTTATATTTTAAAAGACAATATTCGTAAGATTATTTCTTGATCAAATATAATTTTTTCTCTAATTTTTGTAAAGAAAAACTGTTGTTAACTTGTTTACATTTATTTATTTATATTTTAAAGGGAGTATTCGTTTGATTTTTTCTTGATCATTTATTAGTTTTTCCTCAATTTTCGTCAAGAACAACTCTTGTTAACTTGTTTACATTTATTTTTTGAGCAATCTAGCTTCTTTATAAATATGATACACCAAATTGTTGAATTAAAGGAATTGTTTTACTTAAATCCAAATGTATTTTCATTCAATTGCTTAAATTTCTCAAATTTATCTCTGCTCTGCAGACAATCTAGCTTCTTTTTTAATATGATAAGCCAATTTTTTAATTAAAAGAATTGTTTTATTTAAATCAAAATGTATTTTCATTAAATTGCTTAAATTTCACACATTTATCTCTGCTCAAAATACCTTTTATTCAATTTTCCCTTGGCCAATTCTTGCAGTTACTGTCTTCGTTGGCCTCGGCCAACTATCAGCAATAAAATCAAAAACTTTAATTCAACAAATTAGGCAAACACAGCAGGCGCTGCCAAAAACAAGCCAGAAAGCAGGCACCACCACCACCACCACCTGTTGCTGCTCCCTTCCTGGCCGCCTGCCCTGGCCTGTGAGAAGATATCATTAAATTTCACTTAAGCTGTTCAAGGAGCCCCAGACAACTCCAGACACCGAAAACAAGAACGACAACGACAACGGCAATTCGTGATGTCGTTGGGGCGGGCAAGAGGAGGAGAACGACGTCCAACGAGCTCCAGCTCCAGGCTTCAGACAGCAGCAGCAGCAGCAGCAGCAGCAGCAGCAAGTGCCAAAAAAGTGGTTTAGTTTTTTGTCTTTGTTTTTGCGCCCCCCATTCCCCGAGACATTTTCCGGCGGAGGCGCGTGCGGCGTTGCATTTTCCCGGGATTTCCCCCTCTTTGCTGCTGCTGCTGCCTTTGCTGCTGCAGTGCGTGCAAGTTGTTGCACTTTGCGCTTTCGACCCACATTTGTCTCTGGTCGGGATTTTCGCCTCGGATTGCCTCCGTCTGCTCTTGCCCTCCTCCGTGTTTTCGTCTCGTTGTCTCAGATTTTCTTCTTTTGCACTGTGTTTGTGTTAAGCATTTCCTCGTACAATTTAAATACTCAGTGTTTGTCAAAAGCAGGAGGAGGGTATGATGGAATAAACAGTATTAAAATTCTTTTTATAAAAGAAAATACATTAAATTATAAAGAACTTTAGCTATCATTTAGTTTCTTATTTAGCTTAAAGAAATGTGTTGATTTTTTTATAGAAGTATAAAGCCTTATATTTTGGGCACCAACCACATGCATAATAATATAATTAAACATTCTATAATATCTTTATTTTTATATTTATATTTAACATAAAATTTTTGTAGATTTTTTGATCTCTTAAATATGAAACAGACTATAGTTTTAAAGCTTTTCAAGTTTGGTTTTCGGGTATTTCATGGTCGATTAACTTAAACCGCCTTCTCTCTTTTTCTTGCTGGTATTTTTTGGTGTGGAATTTGGCTCTTTTGTGTATTGCATTCAATCTTTACTCGGATGCTGTTGCTGCCAGGCATTTTTGCTTTAGTTTCTGCAGTTGCTAGTTATAACGTTGCTGCTGCTTCTGTTGCTTCTGCTGTTGCTCATGTTGCTGCCTGGCGTTGCTCGTTTCGCTGGAAATGTTGCTGCCTTATCCACCAATGTTGCCCTTAAATCCTGTGGCTGCTCTTTTCTCTCTTTGGCTCGTGGCCCTGGGTGCTGTGTGTGTGTGTGTGTACATGATTTTCCAAGGTTGTTTTCCACTCGGTGGCATTTTTAAATGAAGTTTAAGCTGGTCCTTTTGCATAATGCAGTGCATTTTTGGTCAAGGAGGCGGAAAATGGAGTATGTGGGAGATGTGTTGCCGGAAAATGCCAGAAATATTTGCTGTCTGTTGTGTGAGGAACGAGTCTTACAAATCATGGCACACAGTTGGTTGCATGTTCTTTATTTACTGCCTTTTACCAAAAGTATACAAATATTTCTTTAATAAACTATAAGAAATTTAATCAGAAGATGAAAATCTTGGTAGCCTTTGGCCAACTTTGTTCATTTGATTTGCTTCTTGAATTTTTCTTTCCCCTATTTCCATCTGTATTTATTTTTCCATTTGCGTTTCTATTTTGCGTGAGCGACATTTGATATTTGCCAATTTTATTTCATTTGCACTCTTGGCAAATTGATTTTTGCCTTGCATTCGAGTTTGGCATATTTGATTTGCTTTCTGGGTTATGTTTGCCACACACTATTTATTTGTGTTTTCAATTAAATTTTCTTGTGTTGCAAATAAATAACATTTCTCTCTAGCATTTTCCTATTCTTGGTTTCTATGTTTGGGCATTTCTTTCTAGTCTGGCTAGAGATCATTTCTTGGTCTGCTGACAAGATTTCAATTTGACTTATGGTGGCCTGTCGCTTTACACGATGGAAACCACTCGTTCTTCAGCTCGATCTCGTCGCTCTCTCTTTTTTGTGTACCATATATATATCTTATAGCACGCGTATCTGAGGGATTGTCGGCTATGCAGCAATCCTACAGCTAACACATGTTTGGCTAAATAATTGAGATTTCTGGCATTGTGCGTGCGCCAAGTATTTGGCATTTTTCTCATCTCTCGATGTCATCCAAAATCGGGCATGCTGCCAGCCAGGGGCCAATTTCTACTCCTTTCATCTCCCCATCAGCAAAAGCATGAGAATCGGTTTAAGTAGTAGTAGTTCTCGGCCTCAGTTTGGGCCCAAAACTATTTCGGGGTGGTCCAAAAGTGTCCATTCTTCGACTTCACGGGATGTCAATGTGTTTGGCCTGTTAGTCATGGAATCAAATATGCAAAACTTGTGCTAAATAGACAAGACAAGCTGATAAATATTTACACAAGACGTTGAAAACGACTTGGTCGTTGTCTGATAGTTGTTGGAGGGTTGAAGAGCCCTGCACTTGAGCAGGCATTGAACCTAAGGTTGAAAAAATATGTTCCAAGTTAAGGGAAAGGGTCTTTAGCTCTAGAAATACACTCTACAGAAATATAAATATTTGATTTTATTTTTATTGGATTTTTTAAGAAACAAGCGTTTATTTTTTAAGTATTAAATCATAAGATGTTTTAGGAAACAAGCGGTTCCTTGCATTAATTTTTGTTTTCTAAAACTTATAAGAATTTCATAATACTTGGAAAGGTTTTGAAAAATTATACAAATTTCTACACAATACATTTTTTTTGTAATATTATATCTGCTCTTAAATTCTGTAGAAATTCAATTATAAAATCCACAGTAATTCTCCAAGAATTGTGCTTTCAAGACCAGATCTGCCTTTGTAGTTCTTGGAACATTGCTAATCAATATTAAATAACTTCGATGACGACATCAAATGTTCGCTGGTTGCCAAGTATATTCTCCTATCACTCTCGATTTTACCCCTTTTTTTCGTCACAATGCTCTCTTTATCAAATCCATAATTTATGGTAGCCATATTTCGTTGTGCTGAAGTGTGCCTTGCTCATTAGGCGCGCCTAAATGCTCGTAAAAAATCAATAACATTTTGCACAGATTTTAAATGTATGCCATTTAATGGGAATAAAGCGTGTTAAAGTGAGATGGAAGGCTTAGGCATTTTAGATAAGGATGAGTCCCATATATATATTTGTAGGAGAGCTCTCGTGTGCGTGGTCTTTTTGATGATATATATTCGTGTTTGCCGTCGGACAACAACACCAGCAGGCAAGCAAGCGAGCGAGCGAGTCAGGTAAATAGCAACAAATTAGATAAGCGATTTATTAGCAACAAAGATACGAGGCAACAACAATTGAAACGATTACAGCACAGCAACAACAATGTAAATAACACATGGGAAAAGGTTTAGCATCTGTATGTATTTGTTAGTGTGTGTGTGTGCGTTTTATGCAAATTACCTTTTCACACACTATTAAACGCTCGGAAAGATATCCGTTTACCACTTTGTGTGCTGTGTGTGCTGTCCAGTAAAAAGTTGTGTGAATGAATTTATTATTTACCCATTTGATTATAGAACTGACTTACTTTATTCGGGTTAACGTTAGTTTTTTTTACTGACTGATTACGGGAAATTTATTTGATTAATAGATTATATTTTTGTATTTAAATATATTTAATAGAATATAACTTTAAATCAAACGAAAATTGCATGTAACTTGATTTAAAATCGTCTCAGAGTAAAGTATAAAATAAACTTTTCCTCCTTCTCTGTCTTTTCTTCGATATGGCTTGTACATTGCAGGTAAAGCGTATAAGAGAGAAACAGAGAGCAAAAACTTCTGTACTTCTGCGTTATGTCTTGTACATTGCAGGCAAAGCGTTTAAGGAAGAGAGAGAGAGAGGGAGAGAAAACTGCTCTTGGTTCTTAAGCGAGAGCGCAATAGACGCCAAACTAAGTGATTATTAATATTATTATAAATAAATTAAAACAGGGGTCCCGTTTGCTAACTTTGTTTTACATTTATTCTACTACCATTAGTTCTTCGAAAATGATTTAAATTTCAAATTTAAATTTTTCTTCGTTGTAATGTTTGCCTTTATTCGTTGTATTTATTTTCCATCAAAACTTCTCTTCATTTAGTTAAAATTAAATTTCTTTCAAGTATATTTGCTTACCTATACCTACAAATTTACGTTTAATTGCATTGATCTATTGTTTTAATCACCAATCCTATACACCCTGCAAATATATCTATATATTTTTCTTTGCTTAATTTCCCTGCTATAAATTTATTGTGGCTTTCGCATTTATCACACGATACTGTGTTTTGTTCTCTATTTTAAAAAAGAATCTTGCTGCTTGGTGCTTGTGTAAATAAACGAGTCTCGAATAACAATGAGAGGCGAAAACAATTGGAAATAAACAATAATATATAAACAGGGTCAGTGGTTTACAAAACAAAAAAAAAAAGAGCCTTTGCCAATTGTGCTGCTGGCAGCGGAAGTTTGCATGATGATCTTCCATCTCTGCACTTTTCTGTTCTTTTCCGACTATTTTCCCTAACCCATAAAGTAGTGTTTAAATAGGCTAAGGATATCCTTAAGCTCAAAAACCGCACAAAGAATATGTTCTATTTACCTTTCTTTTCGTTTTAGGTAAGTTTGTTGTTTTGTGGTTGTCTGGGGGCACAAACAGTTGTTAGCATGAGTCAAACTGTAAGTGAACACACACCAATTTCTATATATTTTATTTCTAAAAACCTTATATTCTAAGTAGACTTAAGACCAATTCAGCTGTAAATGCAACTCCATAGTCAACAACAGAGAGCTAAATACAAAAAGAAACTTACAACATTTTTGTTGGTTTTCGGAGTAGAAGAAAAAAAACTTACATATAAATATTATTGGTCTGTGGCTGTCCGTCTGTCAGTCCGCTTCCTAGAATATTTTTCATAGCACAGCAGGCAGCAGATATTTTTATATTTTATTTCAATTTGATTTCTGCTGTCGTCGAAATGTATTGTGCATTTTGTTGCCGCTGCAATTGAATTGCAAATATTTGTGCTACAATTTCTTCTCAGCGGTGCCATAGATAAATAAATGAATTTTCGATTGTATTTTATTAACTGTAAATAAAGTTTCAATTTTCACATATTGCGTATACGCTCTCAGTTCATTAGATGAAGTGCCACGCCGCCAAGCGGCTTAAACCAGGCAAGATACTATATAAATTTCTAAAATTCTATTTCTCTCGCCTCGTGAGAGTTTTGAGGAGCTAAAAATAATGTTTACGATTCTATTTCCTTTTTCATGTCGCCTGCCGCCAGATAATTGGGCGTGTGTGTTGTCTGCCAGCGGGCTGACTTAATGCGGACCTCTTGGCGGTCATAAGTCAATAGTTGGGGACGTTTTAATGGCTCTTGCGCCGTGTAAATCTTGGCGCTAATGAAAACTTATGAATTTGGCTGCTGCCGCCGCTGTCTTCCTGCCTGCCTCGCGCCATTCAATTTAAATGTTGTATATATAATTCATGTTGGGTTTTCATGGCAGGCCTCCCCGAGATCAGAATGTTGTCCATCACATGCCGTCGCTGGTTGCATTTGCATGTTTTTAACGACCATGTGCTTTTCCATTTTCCATCCCAAATTTTTCCTCCCCCCCCAACAGCTTTTATGCCTGGCTGGTAATGTTTTATTAATTGAATCGTCAGAGTCGGCGAGTGGTTTTCAGGAATTTGCATAGATCCATCTAAGTGGAGAGAAAGAAAGTATATAAATATGTGTGTTCAATTGTGAATCATTTCCCCGGCACGATATCGTGACATCAATCTTGGAGCACGCGTCTTTAACTGACCACAGTCTCTATTTATCCTCTCGCTTTATCACGCCATATGTTTACGATCAATTAACAAACAAAAAAGTAAAGAAAAGAATGCGTTTCCATTGGGAAAAGATATATTTTTATTTTCTATGCTAAAAAACAATAGTTTAATGTTTGTTTTACAGCTAAATTTATAAGCATAAATAAATATTTGCAAATCCCAAAAATCCTTATAAATCATAGCTTGTTTCCATGAATTTCCTTATTAACAACCAATTAAATTGACTCAAGTGATACCAAACATTAGAACAAGATTTTTGTATAGAATCATTTGCGGTTCCTCAAAAGAAAGATAAATGAACATGTTTCAAAAAAGATCTATTCCCCATGATATAAATGTCAACTATAAATTTGTGTCGTAAGGCGATCAAAGCTCTTTCCACCTACTTAAAAATTAACCACAAGAGAAAAGAAGACTCATTTGGGGCTCCCAAAATGTTTTCCCCCAAAATGTCTGAATTTAGATTTTGATATTAATTTTTGTTTTATTTTTGCAAAATCACCGGAAACAGCAGGAAAATGGAATTTATGGATGTAGCTATAGTTTTGTCGGTTGCGGCGTATAAACAATGCAACAAATTGTATATTTTTAGTGCCATAATTATGGCATGGATTTATGGCCGCCACAACAACGCATACACACACTTAGCCGGGTGTGTGTATTAAGGCCCATAATAATCTGAGGGTAATCTTGGTTGAAGATTAATGCGACCAACAAGAGAGTGGCTAATGTCCCGAGCGACTTTTAACAAAATTATCAATTCAAAGTGGGCGCCGTCTTAAATAAAATATTTGTTCTAAGAAGAGTTGGGAAAAAATGAATAAAAAATGTGTACAGTGCGTTTCATTTTGAATGAGATTGTTTCCTTAGCTTTTAGATACTGACTTTTTTAGATGAAGAACTCAAAAGCTAATAGCGGCTTATAAAAAAAAAGCTTATAGAAATTTTTCTGAAGAAAAACAGCGTCCTCTGAAGTAGAACATAATAATAGAACATAATAAGATTTAAAAGAACTAATCGCCTTTTCTCGCATATTATTGCGGTTAAGCTCCTGGCTTGACACTCGGTGCCCACCCCTGTCTATTATATTCTCTTGATTTATGATTTCCATTAAATATTACTTAATATTTAAAAAACCTATTGACTTGCTTCTTTCATTATTTTGTCTAATAGTTTCGAATCGCACCGTTTCCATGCTCAATGAAATAAAAAAAAATATATTTAATATTTTTTGGCTGCGGCTTATTTGTCCACTTGATCTCACACTTGTTGCTCATAAAAAATGCCTTTTTAAATATGTCTCTGGGAAATATTCCGTTCACTATTCTATATTGTTATATGCGACGGCGTGGGTTGAGTTAGAATCGGTTCGTTTGGTTGGAGCGTGGCCAAGTTATGCACTTCTTGACGCCGAACCAAAAATAAATCGCGACGTGGAAATAAAAACAAAATAAATTTGATATGTGCATATAGAAGAGATATAGAAAAGTGTGTGTGTGTGAATGTGCCAGAGATATAGTTGTCCGATAAACTAAGAGGCAATGTCCACCCAACCGATAGGATAGCAAATTAATTTGCCATGATTTCTGATGATGTATTAAATGGTTTTAGATGGTTTAGAACGTGTATAAATGAGGCTCACCTGTGTGGAGTGAATTATGCGGAAAACTATATGTTTTTGGCATTTTATGGTTATTAATTAGGAATTTTTCTCTTGAAAATTATGGAATAATTTAAGAAAATAAATTAAAAATCTGAAAATGAAATGGGTAAAAGAAATCTATACTTTTAGATATTATTGCTTAATTTTATTTTATTAAAAATGTAGGAAATGTAGAAGAGAATCTCTCTATAAATTTTGTTTTATACATTTATTTATGAAACCAAGGAAATATTTTTCCCCACCTTTTCTCCGGAGAAAACTCAATTTCTTGGCCAAATCTCTAAATCCTCGTCTTAGTGCATTTTGGTCTGATGATGGGTTTTGACGGCCTTTTAGCTAATGAACTTTGGGAGGCATGTGGCAGCAACCAGAGTTGGAGCAAGAGCAGCAGCATAATGAGCTATTATGATGCCCGACCTGAGCTGCAGAAGCTTCGGTGTGTGGTGGCTCCTTGGGGCCATGGAATATGGAATTAAGCAATGTCCATTTAGCATTTGAAAGGCTCACGTTTGACCCAGTGTGTGTGTGTATGTGTGTGTGTGCCTGCGTGCTGTGGCAAGGCTTTCAACAATATTCTTCCCACCTTGCCTCACCTTGCACACACATATACACACGTGCGGCAATTTGTATGCAAGACTCGGCGCCTCTCGGTGGCTCCTTTGGATCCTTCACTCTGGCTCCGCTGGCTCCTTTGGCTTGCATCACGTCGCTAAACGATTGCGCTCTCGAGTGCAATGAGGTCGCTTCTGTTCCTCGTCCTGTTCCTCATCCTGTTCTCCGTTTCGCAACAGCTGCTAACCCGTTTAAAGAGCGCTCCGGAGATCATAGGGCTCCAGCGGTGAGGTCATCTCCTTCGGTTTTGCCCCATCAGTCCGCTAATTGCGTTTGCGCAAACCAATTAGTTAGACATCCAGCTGAGATATAAGCCAGGAACTATGTTTTAAGCAAAGAAAATGTATTTATTTAGTACTTTTTACTATTTCCTTTGACGTTTTAAATCATTATTTTTAGGTTTACATCACTATAAATAATTAAAACTTAAACTAGAAGGTTTCTTGGGGTTTCTTTTTCATAAAACTAAAGCATATTGTTATAAAAACATAAGTTTTTAATCAAATTACATTATTTTTTTAACTGTTTTTAAAAAACATGCTTCCTTTTTCGCAGTGAACATTGAAATGGAGCTAATAAAACTTTAATGATCTGTTTCCCTCCACTTGTGGCAGCGCCGAAAGAATAACTGAGAAGTTGGTCTCCTTGTTTTTTTTCTCTTCCTTTTTTTTTTTTTGTTGAGAGAAATTTTTGGAATCACGTGTAAATATTTTCGCACAACTGCAGTCGAGCGTAATGTATTTAGCTGTACGTGCCGCAACTTCAGTTAGTTTGTGCCCCGGCTAAAGGACGAGCGCTTTGGCAATCGCAATTTGAAGTTATAATTTATTTAAGCATCCATTAAGGTGCACATATTGATGATCCCTCCCATGGATGTTTCCGCTGGCTCTCCGGGAGCCACTTGCCAAAAGATGTTCCCAGCTCTCGAGAGCTGAGTGCAATTGCTACCTCGACAACGCCCGGGCAATTACTTTTGAGTTATTTGGCTTAATAGAAATTCAGCGAGCGTGCCGTGTTTGTCTTGTTCCAGCCATTACCCCCACTTCAGCTACTCGAACTCGACACTCATTCCACTTTTCCAGTGAATCCCCAGGACTCACTTTGATTTTCATAAGTAAATGTTGGACCTTCTTCCTTTTGCCTAGCCAAAAACCTAACGAACTTGTCTCCAGAGAAATGCGGGGATTGTAGGCGGGAGCCGTGAGTTTGGGGGACGACAGAGCGTTGAGCGCCTTTGAGAATCGATTATGAATTATTTGAGCTGGCCGAAATGACTTATGAGACACAAAAGAGGCCAAAAGACGCACAATGGCCAAAGACACACCACACACACGGCGGGGGCATGTTATCATTGTTGCACGTTCAATGTGTGTGATTTTTTTTTAAGGCAAAGAAAAGGAATGGTTAAGGGCTGCGTGATAAATTTGCTGCTTTTGTCCTGCGGCCAAAGGATACTCGGCCGCCGCCCTGCCTTTTGTTGCCATTTTTGACACTAATAAATTGAACAAAGAAAACACCGCACATACTAAAGCAAAAAAAAAAAATATTGATATTAATTTTTTCGCATTCCTGCTCCGGTGATTTATGCCCCCGCCGCACACACACATTTTGATGAATTTTCAATTTTCAATATATTCCAACATGCCCATAATTTATGCTCGACATAACATTTACTTACAATGAAATTTAATTTTCCGTTTTTCCTCTCTCTTTTGCTTTCAGGTAAGTTTGCACTACGACGAAAAAGAAAACGTAAGTTGAAATCATTTTTGGCCATTAATTTATTTATTAATTACCTCGAGGGGATGGCAAACAGCGAGCAGAAAGCGAGCAACTTCCTGGCCATTTCCGTGGAAACCTTTTAAATAATTAATAATGCGCAACGTAATCGATTTTCATATAAATTGAGATTTATTTTGTGCCCGTCCAACAAGACCTAATTTATTTTCCCCACTTGCGCATTTTTATAGTGCAATTATCACGCCCCCCAAATTCAGGGTATAAAAATCCTATAAATTAGTTAAGCAAAAGCAAGCCGAAAAGCGAGGGAAGTCGACCCTAACTACTTCTATTTGGACAGTTGATTAATCGACAACCGCATTATGTTTTCCTAATGTCTTTTCCCAAACTCAAATGGGAGTGTGTGTTCTGTGTGTGTGGGTTTGAGTCAGAGTTTGGGTTCTGTGGCCTCTTTTGTTGCCCTTGTTGCGGGTAACCGATGCCCAATTAAGTCGTTGCTCAAAGTGTCATCAATAGGCCCCGCAATTGGAAATTAATTGCCAGCAAATTTGCCCTCCAACTTGTCTAGGTATCATTTGCCACAAAGAGCAGATAAACGATCTATTAAGGTTGAGACTTTTGTTTTATTTTTTGGTTTTTTGTTCTTTCTTTGCTCTATTAGGTTTCACCTACTTAGCGCTCGTCTTTTTCCCCAGTTTTTCCCCACATCGTGCAAAACTTTTCCTTGGCAGCTTCTGCCCTTAATTGTTTCAACTTCAAAGTTAATTTTATACGGATTAAAGTGAAGTGTATGCATTGCCTCCTTTCATCCAAAAATGCAGTTGTCATAAATCTTTTGCGTGACTTTAGAGGAAAATGAATGAATGGGTGGAAAAGTGGGGGAGGGGTGGAAAGAGAGCAGCAGGGTGCGCTGCTGCTTGTGTTGTGCTCAATCAAGGCGTCATGGTGTTGCCTCTTTTTTTCTCAGCGTGTGTGCAATGGATGACAGTTTAAATGACATTTACGAGGGGGGATAGTAGAGTAAACACACCTAAAATATTTTATGAAAAAGATTATAAATTAATATGTTAGTTATAGCTTAAGGCTACATTTTTAAAAATCTCTCAGCAACAAAATCATTTTATATACTTCATTTTCCTTGTCATATTTTAAAATATTTTTTTTTGTTCATAAAATTAAAATTTTCCCTGAGATAATCTTAGGGACCACCCCTCCTAAATTGGCTTAATTTCCCCCACCGCCGCCCATTTTTCCCCTTCTTCAATTTGCAGTGGCGTCGCTCTATGTGCCCCACCGGTTGGCTTTCCGTCACTTTTATTTCTCTCTCTCTCTCTGTTTCGCCTTTTACTCAATTATGAAAAGAAATTATTAAGTGCGAGCTGCGCTAAATTAGCGCGCAATTGAGTGTGGCCAGGGGGGTGCTGAGGTGTGAGGAGGAGGGGTTGGGAAAAGCGAAAAAAAAAAGGTAGAGTGGGATGGTATAATATAAGGCAGCCGGCTTTTCCCTGCCTTTAATGCGTGTGCAATGTCTTTGGTTTTCTTTGGTCACACTGTAAATAATATTTAAATTATTTTAGGGTAATAAAATAAATGATTTTCTGATACAAAATATATAAGATTTTCTTACAAAAATATAAAAGATTTTCTTATAAAAATAACTCAAATTTTAAGGATAGTTTGCTAAAAAGATTGCAAGCCAAAGTCAATGCATCTCTAAAGTTCTTTTCAGACTTTTTTTAAGTCAGATGATCTTTTAGAGGTAAAACAAGGGTATTTTGAAACGTTTCTTAAAGGATTTTATAATATAACAAGCTAGTTCCAATGAAAAAGAAATGTAAAGGAAAGCAAAAGGAGCCATTTCCGTGTATATTCCTGCTTTGCATCACCAGGAGATTCGATTTAGATAGCTCGTCTTTCCCTAAACTCGTAGTGAAAAATGTACTTGACTTTGAATTCAAAATTTCTCAGATATATTTTCATATTATTTCCAGTGCATAAGTGGCCTGTCAGTCTGTGGCCTGTTGCCTGTTGTTGGCTCATAATTTTTTGCCACATTTCTAGCCAGACCCTGCCACACGTACAAGCTGCCACAGGCCACAGGCGCGGTAGCGGGGAGGCAGATAGCCGTAGCATGTTATAAATGGCGCATATTTTGTGCATTTCATTTGCGTGATTTGCCAGCCAAAATGTAGCATTTTCCTAGTGAGCTCTCTCGAGCTCCATGCAAGAGAAATGTCTCTGCATTGTCCCACCGAAGGGAAGATATATACTGCCTGCCTTGCCTGCCTTCCGACTGCCGCCTGACGGATGATGATGATAATTCCGGGCGGCGAGTGTGGAGTACAGGGAACCAGGGAGCCAACTGACAGACACCGGGACAAGGCACCGGGCAAAGGCAAACCGAAGGCACTTTTGCATCCAATATCCAACAGGTGGCACTTTGGCCACAGCTACTTAGTTGGGAATACTGGGGGATTTCTCTGAATTCTGCTTGGACGTCTGCCAAAATGCATTGTCTGCCGTCTCTCTTCGTATCCGTGTGACTCTCATCGCTTCGGGTTATCAGAGCGAGCCAAGATGGATGTTTAATTGACCGCAAATAGAAACTATAAATTATGCCAACGAAAGATCCCACTACTCCGTCTCCGACTGTCTGTTTTCCACACATTTTCAATTCAGATTCTACCGTTGCTAATAGGAAAATTGCCTTAATGAGGTTCGAGATTCAGCAGTTGAGAGAAATCATAAGGCGTGGTGTCGTTATTAGTCACAGCAATTGTGAAAATTTACAATTTGGATAGATTTATGTATATATTATTTTAATACAATATGGCATTTTTATTGTTATAAATATTATTGTTTTAAGAAGTATTATACAACCCTCTCTTTGGTGACGTTCAAGGTGTTTAGATAGATTATAAGCAAGTATTTGGATTAGCATTTTAATTAATTTATATCTCTAAAACAAGCTTTAATTTAAATGAAAAATTCACCCTACAGTCTCTAAGTTATTACTTTTTTTTTAAAGAAAATATTAAACAGTGCTCTTTGAAGTGCAAATAATTTATTTCTCTTCTGCTTAAATATAATTCGTATTTCCCTCGAGTTAAACAATCTCAACATTCAAAGTCAACAAAAATTCTGCCCAAATTCTGCTTACAAAAATAAACAAAAGACAGGCCACTTGGAAAAAGACGACAGATCATTAGAACTCTGAGACAGATCTCACATTCACAAGGAGACGGCCGAACCTCGTCAGCTAAATATTTATGCATGAGCCAGAGATCAACATTTGATCATCAGAGATTCCAAGGAATTGGAAACTGAAAATTGCACAATCCTCAAAAACGAAACTAAACATATTCACAAGATCTTTTCGTCAAATGGAATATGAGAGAAGCTTTTGAGGGTTCTGTTGAAAAAAATAAAAGGTGATGTCTGATGCCTGGCGATTACATTTGCAGTTCGTGTTGATTTCCATGTTCGTGTTTATTATGCGATTCAGCAGACCAAAACATTAGCAATCTAAATACGAAACATATTCCCCTGAAATAGTATAGAGAGTAAACAAATCGGGCAATACGAAAAGCCTTGTAAAATTCCATGATGTGTGTATCTTGAGAGACGACGACGACGACGCTTTCTTCCATCGCAAGCAGCTGCTTTGGCTCGTGACTCAACTCCCTTAATTAAAAGCATGTGTTTTTGAATTACTTTTAACGCAATTACTAATTTCCTGTTGTGTTTAGAACTTAATAGCAAAGTGAAGCAAAGAAATACAAATCGAGGGAAATCTTGAAAGAATTTGAAGAAGCAAAGCTTGAGCTTCAAGTAATAAAAATACTTATTAGAGCGTAGAACATTATTTTTGCTTGACAAAAGAACCTTATGATTTCCAAATTGTTGACCAATTCATTAGATTTATATGTCACTGCAATCTGCGGCTTGCCACTTGCCACATTCTGCGGCTTACAAGTTGGATTGCGCAGCTACCCGCGGACTTCCCTTTCGCATATGTGGCAACCCAGAAAGGCAGTCAGTCAGTCAAGTCAAGCAATTCGCATTTAATATTATTTCAAGAGCAGTCAAGTTTGATTACTTTGCTGATTCCAAGTGACACGGATACGCGCTAAGTGCCTTCAATTGCTGTCGATCTCGGTAACGCGATTCGATCTCAATTTAAAACTAAAGAGAAAAGTCTGACATGGGGAAAAACACCGATCCAACTGTATATTTCCGTTGCAATTCAATTATGACAAATTTAGTTTATAAACTGTGGCTGTGTGTGCTTATGTGTGCTTTGTGTTTATTACACTCCTTGTCATTTGCAGGCGGACGACCCGCTGACAGGACAATTTTAAAGCCTTCAGAACTTTTGCAACGTATCTCTATCCAAAATCCCGACTGAACTTACGCGCTTTTCCCCGCCCTTTTGCCCTGTGCGCCGTGTGTGCATGAGTTTTTCACATTGTTTGGCATTTTATGAGCGTGAAATTAAATTAATTAAAACTATACAACGTCCCCGGTCTATCTCTCTCTATATGGAGAGAGCAGAAAAGCTGTCGGAGGCGTGTCAAACTTGGGCGTATAACCAATTTTGTGCTGGAACAGGAACATTTTCCGTGTTGCCCCAACTAGCTGTCTGTTCGGATTTTACCTGAATCCTGTGTGTGTGCATGGAAGTATTTATTTTGCTGGATTTTTTCACAGCAGCTTTATTGGAAATACAGCTCATCAGTTACCGGGTAAACGGTTGTAGTCTGACAGAATGCAGCAGTTAGTATTTTGTGAAATAAAGTAAAAAATTGATACCTTTACCGGTCGGTACATTTTTTAAATCTCTCCCTATCCTGGAAAGAACTATGAAATTTTTAATAAAGAAATGTACAAGAAACTCGGTGCAAAATCTCTGCAAAAATTATATATTTCAAACTGTTTTCCTTGCAATTAAATGTAAAATGACATAATGCATTCTACCGATGAAAGAAAATCAGCCCTGCCACTGAATTTTTTTCCAATTAATGGCTCAGTTGCAATTCGATACTTGCTGAAACGAAATTCCCACATAATTTCAGGGAAATATGCATTCATTCATTCATTCAATCTCACATTCACTGACAAATTTTTTGTTGTGCAAAATGAAAGGATTCAAACTTGTATTAACCATTCAGCTCGGATCAGGTTGAGCTGTAAATGAAGGGGATTAAGTTTCAAGCCTGTAAAAAAGAATGAAAAATATTTTGAGAAATATGAAGAGAAAGAGCCGGTCAACTAATTGCTTATATCTGTGCGTGGCAAGGACTAAGCTGCTTGCAGCTTTCACAGGATGTCAAAGGTGCAACAACTAAAACGCTGACCATTCAACACGTCAACGGCGGCTTAACTTGTTGCAACTACGGGAAAGCTGGCAACTGGGAGGCCAAAAGCCAAGGGCTTAGCTGTCCGACAGAGTTACACCTGCAGCTGACCCATTCATTCGACCTGTGTGGCAAGGTGTCCTGATCACACAAAAAGGTCCTGTCCTGGTCTGGCCTGGCCCTTGTTCTGGCCCCCCCAAAAGGGCTGACTCATAAATTATGTAGAACGTGAAAATGCAGCCAGGTTAAACACGTTTTCTGTCAATTTAATTTGTAATTAGTCACGGCGCTCATTTAAAAGCCCGCGTCCAGGGAGCTGCTTGTGGCCAACACTGGGCGAGCTTCTTGGCTATAATTGAAATTGGCAGCTGCTAAACCCGCAGCCCAAAAGCCAGCTACTTGCACGTGATTACCTTGCTAATTATTGTGTGAGCCTTCGAGGAGAGAAGGAGCACGACCCAAGTGTCATCATCCATCTCAGCCAGAGTTCGGTGCCCAAGGGCCGCCGGGCGGTGACTATACGTGCCGCAAAATTCACTTAGACCTGTCTTTCTCTCTCTCCCTCTCGAGTCCCTATAGAGTCGCCTCTATTAATAGTCGCATGCTAATCAGAAATTAAACATGATTCCGCTTCTTCAATTTGCATTCAACGGCCAGTTGGTCATTGTATTTGTACAATGAGGTTTGTCTTTACAGGTACTCAGTACTAGGTGACTCAGTATCTTAACATAAAGCAAAATGAAATAAAAACCTAGCTTAAACAGGAATAAACCCTCTTATTTATTCATTAATATTTTATGGGAAAAAATTTATCGTTTTAATTATAAAGAATTTGTTAACATCACTAAAGGTTGTTAAAGTGACACTTTTATGGCTTTGTTTTTAATGATCACTAAGCATTTAAGTTGTCAAAATAAATTATTTCCAAGCTACTGTTTTCTAAACTTTTCAAAGAATTCATATCGGAATTTCATAAAATACTAATAATACCTTTTATATGAATCTTATATTATTTATGACGAAAGGTGTTGGTAAATTGCCTTTTAAAAAGTATTATAAGTTACGCTTGGCCTTAAAAAGGCTATAACACTTAAAATTTTAAATTATAAATCCAACAAATTATTTAAAAATTATAAACAAACCACAAACTACTCACAAACAAAACCCCTGTTAATGTTTACGCTTATATTTACTCCAATTAAAGGAAAACCTCCAAGTTTTACCTAACTAATTCCTGGTAACAGCTGCTCCTTTCATATAAATCAACTCGCTTAAAGTTAAGAACTAAACGCACTGACAGATATAGCGTAAAACACTGTAGGACAAGTACATCCGCTTGTTGCTAACCTTCGCAGGAAAAAACCCATAAAAGAACCGCCAAAAGCAAGTGAACAAGTTTCGTTTCCTTTCCCTCGGCAGACACAAGAAGCCTTAAAAGTTTCACATGGCTTAGACGATAAAGCCCAGCCCGAAATTCGCTTGAAAAACTAACATACAAATTGCCCCCAACAACGACACCGACGACGACATCATGATAATAGTTGTTATATAATTTCATTCAGTGGCGGCTTGTGGTTGTGTTGTCTCTGTCTGTAGCACGTTGTAAGTGTACCGAGAGTGTTGCTGTTTTTGTTGTTTTTTGCTAGTTCGCCGGCCGGCAGCCGGTTAAAAGTAGTTGGACAAGTTTTTCCACTTCCACACACAACAGGTGAGCTCATCACCTGTGTAAGTCAGCGATCAGCTGTGGCCAAGTCTCCAAGCAAAATCTCTACAGGCGGGAAAAAAACAAACAGCAACTAGAGTGGGGGGGAGGGGTAACCTGGGGCCTTTTTGAAGTCATTAATTTGACGATGCTAAATGGGAATTTATGTGTCTACTGCAGCGAGGCAATTTCTCATGCACAAACATTTTTCAACGCCTGACAGAAAGACCGAAAAGAGTCACTCCTCGCACAGGCCCGAAACTCGTTCGTGTTCTTCAGATGTCATTAACACTCGTTGCCCGTTGCATGAACAAAAACAAAAAAAAAATAAACAAACAAAAATTAAACCCACAACGGACAGAAAAAATATTAAACAAGGAGAGAACCAAAAACGGAGACAGCCAAAGTTCTCAGAGGCCAAGACCCCTCATTACGCAGGCTTTACGAAAAATTATTAATAACCAAGTTGTTGCTAGCTGTCTACGTAAAAGGATCTGCAGAGACCGAAATGGTGTATCTCATAGATAGACAGTGCGTTTCATAACTTTAAAGAAGGGCTAGTTTGTTAAATTTGAATTCTCCTTAATTGATATTTAAATGAGGTTTGAATTGGTGAACAATTATAAATAGCAAGTATATTTTTAGTAATTTCATTACGTTTTTTTTTAATGTTTTATGACTTTATGCCTTATATTTTTGCTTTGTACTGTACAGCATTGTTCAACTGATTTATGCCAATGCCTTAAACAGTTTACGTTATTAATTTCTAGAACAATTCACCGCTGGATGAATCCCAAAAATGGCATAGTTGAAAAAAAGAGCACTTGATCCCCTTCAGTTTTGGTCTCACTCTGTTGTTTATTTTCAAAGTGTTGTTAGATTTTTTGTTCTATAACTCTGCTTAACCCGAAGCATTCAATTTCACACTATAATGAAGCTCATTTATTGCCAGGCAAACCATGAAATGAGTGGAGAGCCAAAGTCAATGCTCAATGATTTTCAAGCTTCTTCGATGCCTTTTTTCTTTGTTTATCCAATGTTTTATACAATTTTGTTGTTGACAACTCTATAGCTTTAGCATGTTGCGCAATCGCGCAGTCCAAGGCCATAGAAATCCAACTCTTTAATATGTATCTGGCGTCTTTTCTACTGCAGGCAGACAGTCGTCTGAGCAAACTAATTTTGTAAAAATCTTTTCGGTTTTTGTTCCAAACTAATTTTTGGTCTGGATGAGAGAGAACGTGGCGACCATTTGTTTGGGTTGCCTTTGTTTCGAGTTTTTTGTTTGTTTTCTGTTAGATTTTTGGTTATGTCTTCCTTTTGCATTTGTACTTTGTTGGTTTTTGTTTTTTTCCGACTAACAAATTGCCAAAAAAAATGTTGCCGAAATGAGAGGATATACCAGATGATGATGTTTGGAAGTTAGCTAGGAAACTCGAAGATGTTAGTACCTAGATTTAACGTAAAATACATAAATGTATGAATAGAAAATGTGAAAAACTTTAAAAACTATTTAAATAAATTCTTTTAGAAAATTGTTTCATTATTAATGAATAAATAATATAATAATTGATATAAATAAAAGTAAATTCCAGAGCTATTATAGCTCAATAAATAGTTGTTCTGTTGTTTTACAATTTATAATTTGTTTTTCATTTTTGAAAAAAAAAAA
Source organism: Drosophila watanabei (assembly GCA_008042575.1). Taxonomy (NCBI): domain Eukaryota; kingdom Metazoa; phylum Arthropoda; class Insecta; order Diptera; family Drosophilidae; genus Drosophila; species Drosophila watanabei. Next base: position 25,659 of record VNJS01000883.1, read on the forward strand.
AAATGTATATTTTCTTTCACTACTTAGATTTTTTTCACTCTTGCAAAAAAGAGAAGATGGGAAGGAAAATCTGCAGAAGCGCAACCTCTTCTCGACGAAACACTCGTCGGGAGTTATTGCTCCGAATATCATCAGGTGTTTTCATTTAATTTGCGAAAAATGTTTGTCTGCAGTCGGCGGTGCCGGGCTGGCCAAGATGAATGTTACGTATACGTCTAGTTGGTTGGGGTGTAGCTTTCAGTATATGTTTGTGTGCGCCTGCCTGGCAGATAAAACTGATTGAAGGCAGTGTGTGTGTGTGTGTATGATGAAAATGAGACAAAAAACCCATAACAATTCTTTGTGAGAGTGTGTGTCTCTTGGTTCATTTTCTATTTTCCCAAAACAATACTACGAAGCATCTTGAATTGAATTAGAAAACCATATCGCTGCAATTGCAGCTTCCATTTCGGTTGCTGGAAATCCTGCGCCTCATTTGCAAGCGGAATCGGATTGCTTGTGAGCAGCAGTCACCTCACCTGTGATTGCATGTCCAACACCTAAACCGAAACCCAAACCTAATCCCAAGCCCAATCCCGGCCCTATTGTGCGTTGACATTTTTAATTACACACAGGCACACACGCACAACACGCACTGCTGCGAGTGCCAACTGAGTCGCTCCGACGAATGCTAAATGATGAATGATGCTGCTGCTCCTGCTGGCCAAATTTTGGGGACTCTGCTTGGATTTCGCATGCAGCATATGAAATGCAACATGCAGAGGGTCAAGACACAGAGAGAAATATGGTTGAGTTAATACTTTGTAGCCTCGATGGGCACCTAGTGGCACTCAGGGCTCTCGGCACTTGCTAATCCGCACTCTTGTGCAAAAAACTGCGAAGCTCTCTCAGAGTACAGACCTCTCCCGATCCCCATGCTTGTACCTTGCAGGCAAAGTATGTCAGGGAGAGAGAGAGTTTCGATTTCTGCCCTAATATGATTTATTTCGTATTGCTTTCGCTAAGTGCAGGGAACTTGCAACTTGCAGGCACCAACTGAGCCGCCTTGCCATCTGCAGGAGGCTTACCCAAAGCCAGGCGAAAGTAACAGCATTACAGCTGCTTCACACACACACCCTGTCCGCCACTCTTAGACCCTAACCCCCCGCTATATTAGAGGGGGGTTGGAGGCACCTCTACCCCTTTTTGACAAAGCCTTTTTGCCTCCCCGTCAACCAGGCAAATAAAGGCGACGCGCTAGGCTAGGACGTGAGTGGTAGATCAGATCAGAATGCAAAAAGGCGAAATCCGTTGACAATGTCCTGATGTAAAGCAAACAAAGGACGCTGAGCCTGAGAACTGGGAAAAATAGGGGGCAGAGAGAGACTCGGCGGCGAAAGAGACAGCAGCCGAGGTGGAGAAAGAGACGAACCGAGACTGAGAATGAGACTGGATTTTCTATGCTTTTCGCGCTGCCTCCTTTTTGGTTGCTGCTTTCAACACTAATGCAATTTGATGCGGCACAAAACCGCACACATGCACTTTTACCAGAACACATACACACTCACTTGCGTGTGTGTGTGTGTGTGCCAACAAAAGCCGTCAGCACTAACAACAAAGGGCTGCCGCAGCCGCAGCAACAACATCGAGGCAAATCCTTACCAGAAAAGGATTTTCAACACATTTCCTTGTGCGTTGCATAGTTGTAGGCGCTGCACGGATCCCGCTAAGTCCCCAGACACGCCCACACAGCCACAAAAACACACAAAAACAGCACTTACCCGCCACCGATTCGTACATCAAAAATGCATGGCTCACAAAAAGAGGCTATTATTTCGCACCTTTCCTAAACCAAGAGCTTCTTTCATGTCAGTGGTGGCTATTAACAGAAAACACTTATTATTGCTCTAAAAATTTGATAAAACTTTTGATAAAAATTAGTTTAAAATATCCTTACTTTCTAATTGATCTAATAAGTACCAAGTTTGCCTCTAAATCAGACAGGAATTAAGCAGAACGCAGAAATAAAATTGTAAAGCTCTCTCAGGCTTCTTTCAAAAAAAATTCTCTCGTTCGCTACTAAGCGAAACGTTTAAGTGGTTATTTATGTTAGTGGTACTTGCAGCTTTGCTTGTAACTTAAAAAAACCCTGATTAAATGAAAACGAGAGAGTAATTCTTATCCTAAATAATGTCTCTCTTAAGAGAGCGAATGCTCGCAGCGAGAAAGCAGAAGAAAAAAGTCTAACTGAGCGACTTTTCTAATTCTTTTTTAGTAGAGTTCGTGCCAAACCAGTCTTTTAGACCCCATATTCTCTGATATATAGTTCGTTTATTAAGTAGCATATATTCTCTTTCCTTTTTCTTAATATTTAAACAAAAATTCAGTTAGCATCACTATTTCCCTCCTGTGCCCCGGTGCCAGACTTATCATTATCACGGTCGCTTCCTGTTCAATAGTCCCTGTCCCTGTCTTCTCAACGTTTTTCGCGTGAACTGAATTTATGCAAATGCCCGCATTTCGCTTTTCAATTTTGCTCGTCTTACAAATTCCATTTCCCTGTCCCCGTCGCTTTTCACTTTTCCTTGATCTCGATGCTGCAACAAGTTCGGTTCCGTTCCATGGCGTTCCGTTTGCGGGGCTGCAACTTCTTGGCGGCAGCGTGTTTTCCCAGCGCATTAAGCCAACACCGAGTTTTGTGAGTGAAATATGGGCGTCATTCTTTGCATAAAGTGCCAGCTCAATACGAGAGGAAAATCCTTGGCCACAGGGCTGCCCCAGCTCCGCACCGCCACCAGTCTCTTCTTCGACCGCCCATCTCTCTCTCTCTCTATTTACTTTCACTTGTCATGCTAAATCTGCACAATTTCTTGGTAAGATTTCGTTATTGTTGCCAAGGCATCCGCAGTGGTTGTGATTGTGGCAGTTACTGTGGCTCTGCTCGTACTTGCTGTGATTGCGGATTGCGGATTGTCGGTGGTTTTGCTGGGCTCTCTGTGGTGCGGCTGCTTAGTGTCACAAATCTAAACGATTTGAGCTTTTTAATGCGATTTGTCTGCCTCTCCTCCTCGCTGATTGATGCAGTCCTTGTCATCGAGTGCACATGCAAAAGCCCAGATAGGAAATATGTGTGTGTGTAAGGAATCTGTTGATTGTGGATAAATTGTGTGTGGAAAAACATGTGCTTAAAAATTAGTTCTGACTATTGATAGCTTTGCTGATGGTTTGCTTTTGCTTAAGGTGCTAGCAGGTTTACTAAATCAAACGTAAACTCAGAGAACTCTTTTTGTTTTAAATATGTTCAGTATATTTTACACTATATCTTAACCAGAAACTCAATTACAGTCTGTCAATTGGAATATTTATTACACCTTCCATTGAATTCATCTTAAATTTCCCGCTTAATTTTATTAAAAGCTTTTTCTTTCCGTTTATTTTGCTTGCACTTCACCTTGTTGAAATATAAGCAAAACAAAACCAAAATAAAAAGGTAAACTGCTTCATTAATTAATCATTCAAACGCAAAACAAAAAAAGGAAAAACAAAGATCGACTGTTGATTTATTGCGTTTTGTTATCTATTTAGGAGATTCTTCCATTGATTATGCAAATTGATTGGAAGTAATTGTACTCATGACCAGGTTCAATGCTCTTGGCCAAATGGAGTCGAGTCGAGTTCAGTTGAGTCAGCATCGGCCAGCGGCTGAGCAAAAAGCCACCTGTTCATTAACCAGCCACCTTTTGTATTTGTGCTGTATGCGATATCAGTGCCAGGGGCGCGGCTAACCCCTCCCCCTTTTATTTCGTCAAGTACTTGCACTTGGAAAAAGAATTTATCTAAAATTAGGAAGGGGTTTTGGAATTAGAAATGCAAAAGTATTTCTGGAGAGTTTTTCTTGGAGAGAAAAATATTCAAAACTCTTTTAATATCTCTCTCTTTAAAAAACTCTATTCTTTTTTGCTCTGTCTGCTCAACTATTTCATTTTGAGAGAACAAATTCAATTCTCGCTCGGTAAACTCTCTCTCTCTCTCGTTCGCTACTGAGAGGAATTTTATGTTCTTGTCTCTCTTTGTCTTGTACATTTCAAGCACTGCGTTGACGAGGGAACGATAAAGATAGATAGGGCTTACCTTTGATCCTTTTTCTCAATACAAAATTGTAGAAGAAATTTAGCAAATTGTTAAGAAAATAGTATTTAATTCCAATTAGATTTTTGCTCAGTGAATGGCCCCGTGCAAAAATGTTCGCTTGATTTGCTGCACGATTGGCACAGCTGTTGCTGCTACCTCTACCGCTGCTGCAGCTTTGCAGTGGCAGTTATTGCTTTCGCTTTAGATGTTGTTGTTGTTATTGTTGCTGTTAATGTGAGCCTGATACCCTGCAGCTGTGTAGATGCGTCGCGCATGCCCAGTGAAGTGGAAAACGCAACAACGTCGACGACTACGTCGGCGACAAATGCCATGAACTTGTTGCAGGTTGCAATTGTGATAGGTTGTTGCCGTTGCTGTCGTTGCTGCTTGCTGTTTGCTGGCTGATACGGCCTTCAACTTCGTTCAACTGAACTTAACCGAATGATGTATGATTGCCATGGCTGTTGTTTCTGCTGTTGTTGCTGCAACTGCTCATTAATCATTGTTTTCGTGGGCGGTTGGGCGCTTCCCCCTTCGCCCGACCTCCCGACATATCCCGCAGGCCTAATTGCGCATGCAGCTTCAATGGCAACCGTCCCGTTACGGCGTTTCGCTCTCATTGCTGCCATATTACATTTATTATCCTGCTCGAATGGCCATGCCGCGCCATGGCTCTGTGTCCACCACGAAGCTGGACAAATTAACGCGTGGGCGGACGCGTGGTCCGGTCCAATGGGTGTAGCATTGCGACAGGACGACAGGGCGTGGCAGGGCGACTAAAGACGGCTCGAGTCATGCATCAATGTCCCTGATGAAGAGGCGAGAAATGGGGGGAAAAGAACACTTACAAAAAAGAAAAGCAACTTATGAATTTAATTAAATAAAATTGAAGTATGATTTACGAAATTGTAAGGTATTTTATAGTAAAGATTTTAAAGAAATATTCTTAACTAAACAAGATAAATTAAATATTAAAAAAATAACAAAGTCCCAAGTAAATTCTCTGTGTAAAAGTTCGAAAGTTGGACATTTATTGCAAGAGCACAACGTCCATATGGCAGCCACATGCGGACTTCTGAACTGGTAGAGGTTCATATATACCACTCTCATTTCTCAATTCTCGATTCTCCATTTCTTTGCTTCTCCGCTTGGGACATTCTTCTCCCTTTTCCCGCCGTAATTTTCTCCTTTCGCCAATTCCCGTTGTTGTGTCGCGTGTCAGCATAAAAAGCCGGCAACAATGTTGAAAAAGTCAGTCAGGCAACGTCAATTTCCGTTTGTTGTCGTCATTAAAATGCAAGCCAAGCCATGCTCCGTTGCACTTCGCCACTACTTTTGATAATGATGACGACTGGCAACTCCTGCTCCAGCAGCACAACAACACAAAAAAAAAACATGTTAAAAACTAGTTGAAATTCTATTAATTAGTTTGTCCATGCTGCCCATGTAAATGACACTTTTGTAGCACTTAAAGCAATTTGCTGTGAAATGCGTAAACAAACTGACAGCCGGCTGACAGTTAGTGAAACGGAAGGTGATGGGGAGACCAAGTTACACTTGAAATAAGTTTTATTGCTCTAAGTTATTGTTTAAACTAAATTAATTATTTTAATTAATTTTAAAAAAGTTGCCTTTGAGAGTTATAAATAAAACGGGAAAAATAAGTTTAGAAAAGTTTTGGATTTGCCAAGTGTTATTGACACTTGATTTTAAATGTTATATTTTCATATGATTTATTAATTCCTTATAAACAATTGTTCCAATTTCTTGTAAAGGATCATAATTACTATTAATTTTTCTGAAAACTACCTTGAAAATTCTCTACCTGAATTTATACTAGGGAATTTTAAAAGCACTCATAGTAACTATTTTACCTTATTTGCTGTTTTACTACCACTTTTCTTTTTAAAAACACATTCACACTATTTCCGTCAGTGTACTTGAAATGCCACCGACTCAAAGTGAGACATAAATAGTTTTGTTATGATGCCTAGAAAAAGTTGTCTTCGGTAATCGATGCCATTGACAACTCATTGATTGCTGGGGAACAAAACCGAATACACGTGCCTCTGCTCCGTGCCAAGCTAGGACCCCCCAAGTTGTGAGAATGAAAAGGGGGAAGCTCGTTTGCTGACAAATGTAATGCGATAGGAAAATTGTTTGTTTAAATGTTTTACTTAAAATTTTTTAAGTTGAACAAAAATTGCTATGGAGGAAAGGGGGGAAATAAGGGTTCCTGCAGGAAGGCAGGCAGACAAAACAAAAACCAGAAGCAGTCGCCGCACTAAAATCGAGGCCGGAAATTGAAATACTGTCGGGAGAGTGTCCGCGGGCATGCAACTATTTTTATGACGATCACTGTGCGTCCGTGTCCCTTTCTTTCCGCCTTGGCCATCATAACACATTGTCCGTTTTCTTGTTGGCTGCTGGTTCTAGCTTTCCCCAAATGCTACGCCAATGCAAAAGTTTTGACAACATTCGCCACTTTGTCATGCCATTTTAATTTTCAACAATTTCCCTGGCACTGAAAACAATATTTGTAAATTTTATCAGAGAAAATAAGGAAGATATATGAGATTTTAGCTAAACTTGAATGTTGTATCTTAATAAATATTAAGAACTATTTAATCTTTACTATTATATTAATAAGAATATATATGATTTGCCTGTACAATAAAGCAGCAGCAATGTCTTTTAAGTTCCTCTCAGTAGCGAACGAGAGAGATTAGTTTAGGTGCTCTTTGGGAGATTCTAAATTTTCTCCTTTTCGTTTTTTCTATATTTTAGTTTACATATTTTTTCTGCGTGTTCCTATATCTCAGATTCACTCTCTTTGCCTCTCTCCTTCTCTATTCGGCTTCTGTGATTTACTTTGTATTTGTTGTTGCCTCTCGCTTGCCACTATTTGCCGCTGCTCTTTATTCTCGCAGCTTTTTATTCTCCTTTTTGCTCATATTATGACAAAGTCGAAAAGTTTTTATTGGTCGGGAAGAAAGGCGCAATGGCAGCGAAAGGGGGGCAGAACTGGCGAGGAGGCTGGGTTATGATTTATTTGCCGCCCAAAACGAAACGAAACTGAAAACTGAAAACGAAAAACGAAAAGCAAAGTGCAGCGCGCTACGAAATGAAGCCATCAAAAACGTTGACATCGTTACGCAAAAGCGGAAATGACAATGATGATGGGCGCCAAATGAAACGCTGGTCACGCCCTCCCCCCGGGCTTCCTTCGCCCCTTGCCGCCCTTCCAATGAAATGAAATGCAATGCGGTCGTGATTCGTATGTGTGTGTGCTTCTGTGTGTGTGTGTTCATCAAGGAGAAAGGATGTGAGGAGGGAAACGATTCCTGTGTTGGCCGCCATTAAAACGCGCGAAATTGAAAAGGCGAAAAATTGCAATGCCAACGGCGAACTGAAAACTGTTGGGAAAGTGGTAAAAAAAAAAATAAAATGAAAGGGTTTATATGTCAGAGGTAAAAACTGCAGCAGCTGTGGCATTGATTTGGTTATCAGCCAGGCTCAATCTGCGTGCTTTTATTAAGGAAAATCTTTTTAACCAGAAAGGATAATAAACCATCAAAGAATGTTATACTCAATTGTCAGTAAGCTCTTTGATTTATATTTTCATCTTTTATTTGTATGTATTAAATGATTTTAAAATGTTTTAGCAGCTTTCTAAATCAATTAAAATTGTTTACGTAGCAGTCTTCAAATCTCCTTAAAAGTTTGGTATTAAAAGAAAGCAAGGAAAACTAAAAAAGTTAAAATGTATTCTTGCCCTTCAGTAAACCCAAGTGTTTTTATGGCAACTTCTCAAAGTAGTTTAATAAGATGGATTAAGGATGCTTTTGGAAATAAACTGTACTGAACAGTTTTGATAAAACTTTACAATTTTATATCTTTTTTTTTGTGTTGGCCGGCAAATATTTGCAAGGCTTTTGTTTACTTAAGTTAAATGCTAGTAAACCTTTTAATTATCAGAAATAAACTTTAAAATCGCCTTCTTAAAAAAAGTTACAATGTTTTTAACGAAGGAAGCTTTATTATAGTTTTGCATATTAAATGTTGATTTCAAGTCAGAGCTTGAGGAAAATAAAATACTAATTAGAAAGTTAAGTAAAAGTAGAAATAGATTTATTAGTTAAGCTTGTAAAATCACCTCCCATACACTCTCCACCCACCAATCCAAATCCAAATCCAACTAACAAATCTCTATCTCTCTGTTTGCATTCACAGGTAGCGACCATGATGTCCTGCCCCCTTCCCATGCAATTACCGATACCGATTCCTTCAATACACAAACCAGAATTTGCACCGGTTCACATTGGAGTCAAGGTAAGTTGATATCCAACGCTTATTACATTTATCCATTATCCATTATCCCTGCCTGACATTTATATACATATATCCTTTTTATAACACACCTCCCCTGCCTTTGCTGACTGCTCTCCATTTAAACATTTGTTTGCTTGCTATTATTAAATAGTAAATTAAGCGCATAAATGCGAAAATCATGCAAATCGACGGGATGTAGAGCCCGCTGGCAGAAAGTCAACAAGTGGGGCAAAATGCTAAATGTAAATGTTGCCAGTCAAAACTGGAGCACACAAGCACTGAGAAAAACATTACTAGTTTCTTTTTAAATTATTAAAATTTTGTATTAAGAAAACAGTAAGCAAATTTGTTTTTAAAATTTATCTTTTCAAGACTTTAACTAAGAAATTAACTAAATATTTATTCCTACTAATATTCAGGTAATTTGTAAAACAAGCTTTATAAAAAGCTAAGATATTTTTAATTCACTTAATAAGAAGATTTACAAAAAAAAGGTTTTAATGGGAACTATATTTCTTTTTATCCGACTCGAAGGACCCACAAATAATTTGGTTTAGTAAAAGATCGGTTGAGTTTTTGAACGAAACAAAAAAGTTTTTCGCTATTAATTGACAACAGAATTTCTTTTTAGTTTAAATATTGTTTCTGAAAATTTTCCTCAATTTCTCTATTTAACTTTATTAAAATTGGAGCCTTTTCTCTCCCTGTACACACACATGTCAAAGAGCTTCGGTCTATTGTTGACATTATTGCAAAACATATATACACATACATATTCGTACACCCATGAAGGCAGCCCTACAACAACGCAGATATTCACGTGAAATAATGTGCGGCACTAAATCAAATCGCTGTTGTTGCTGTTGCCCCAAGATGGCGCCTCCTGCTCCGCCGGGCCTCCCTTCCCGCCCCTCATTTGACTACAGCTTTAATGCGAAGTGATCACATTTTAATGATACCGAAATGCAGTGCACATTGTTGAAGAATAATGATGTCAAGCAGTTTTTCGGTGAAGGAAATGCTGAAGCGGAGCTTCAAACATTCCCACGAATTTGCGACGGCGTCACGTTTGATAAATGCTGCAGCACATTTTTCTTGATTTTGTTTTGTGTGATGTCCCTTTTATTTTGTGGTTACTTTTACTTTTTGTTTGTTGTGTCCCCTCGCTCGCTCGTCCTTCGTTTAAATGCCATACATAAATCTATTTTTGAATGAAAGCCACTCGCAGGATGCGTGGCGTATGCGCAATATTTTTGCCCCCGTCGTCCAGCCAAAAAGGATATTTTCATGCGTTTCATACTGTTTGTTGGGTGGGTTTGTTATCTGGAAAGGAAGCTTGTGCTTATTGTTTGCATAATGGACGCTCGTTAGCGGGGGTGAAGTCCTTTAAAAAGAAGTCGGTAGGGGGTTGCAAAAAAAAAGAAAGAAGAAGACAAAAGTATAAATAAAACTCGCAACTCGGAGGCTTAACCAATATAAATGCGCTTTTAATTTGTTCCCCTTTTTCGGTTCTTTGTCAGCTGCTGTTTGTTTAATAAATGACACAGAGCCGCCTGCAGTTTTGTCAGAACGATATTTCCTTGACGGAAAATAAAATATTTTCAGGGGAAAAAGCTGCTAATAATTGTATTACCTCTTAAATAAATATAAGTCGAATTTTAAATATTTTTTTTTTAAGTTTTGTTGATGATTTTTATGAAAATTAAAATAAATCAAAAATGAAAATTCCAAGGATTTAGTTCTTATAAAATGCTCTTTTAATTTAGCACCCGCACTCGCTCTCTCTTCATTTTCCTTGACAGTTTTACAAATGACACGCCGCACCACAGCCTGCAGTACATTCTCAGGGCTTTTTGCAAAATTAAATGGTTTCTGTGCCCACAAACCCACAAAAAGGATATAAGCAAAAGTGTTTGTCACTTCAAAGGACAAATACAAATTTGCTTTATGCCCGGGATTTCCTTTGTGCGGTTTCTTGTGGAATGCATGGGATATTGTCAAAACAATTTGTGCGACAAACGGAAACAAAACTGAAATTGGAAAAATAATTGAGCCAAGTATGCACAAAAGTATGTTGTGCATCTGTGTTGCATCTGACACCCCGACTGCCCTCTCATTATTTTCCCTGAATTTTCCAATACCGAACAACCGGCAACCTGGCAATTAAAAGGCAATCGGAGAGTGTCATGTCCCTTCATTTGCATTCTTTCATTATCCATCAGCTCAAAGGTTAATGAGTAGCCAATAAATCGTGATTTATTAACAAACAAAAAGCTGGGAAAAAATACAGAAAATGAGAGGGAAAAATGCCACTGCAGCTTAACCGCTGACAGGCTGCCACAATTATGAAAACCAACCCGGCTCAGTTCGGTTAATATCCCGACTAATTAAGGCAAATCGCAACACGCAAAGTAGTCCGCTGATAACCAGTTCATAAAAAAAAGGTAACTGGGGGGAAAAGGAAGGTATATATTTAATAAAACGTCGGCGGGCGGAACAAAAAAAAGAAAAGAATAAAAAAAAATTGGCTGAAATTAAACGAGCTGCCAGGATCCCGCTGACTGCCGCCGCCGTTAAACCCAATTTCCTGCCCCGAGGTGCCAGCGGTGGAACTTACACTTGACCGCGCGGCATAAATCACGAGGGGATGGCCAATGGCCCCCAAAACAAGGGGGAGAGGATGGCCATCTTCGTAGGCCATAAAAAAGGCGTTTAAAAAAATATCGTGTAAAGGTGAGGCTGGCAAAATAATATTTAATAACAAAGAAATGCACAAGACAATGAAAAAAAATCTGGATTTTATGGCCAGAATACGAGGGGTTGGGGCTGCAGCTGGTTTTTCTTCTTTTTATTTTTTAAGAATTAAATTTTGTTTATAATGCTTGAATTGCTGATAAATGCTGGCCTGGTTTTTTTTTATTAACTTGGCCAGTAAAGTTTCTGGCAAAGAAATAAAAATAAAAACTGAATGCAGCTAGAAGATATATATATCTTTTTTTTTTCATTTGAAGATATTTCATTTGCAAATTTGAATTCAGGATTATAAATCAAAAGAAAGTCCTTTATAAATTATTCCTTAAAAGTTCAAGCTAATTCTTGATCTTATCGATTATCTCTGCCAATTCCCAAACTATTTTCCTTTTAAGATTTTGTTGCGCATTAGAACGCATAAACAAATCTTTTAGCTGACGTGACTTGGTTCAAAGGCCTTCAAGCTTAAGGACTTCCGCCATCCCATCAGCAACAGCAGCAGCTTGTCCAGCAAAGCCACTCAGGTGTGCTCAGCTATTCCCTTTGCCAGGGCTTGGAAGATGGTGATGATGAGAGTACACCATCGTCATCCACTGCCACGCCCGATTCACCCACTGACCCCACTATCCCGACCATTGCACCGCGAACTTAAAGGACAAGACAGAGGGCAGAAACCGGTGACCGAGCCAGGAAATGCTTCCGTTCCGTGATGTTGTTCTTGCTGTAATGTTATTACACTGGAAAAGTGCCAGAGTAAAATATTGAAAAAAAAAATCAAATAAGATAAGATACATAGGAAATAGAATAAGGAAGAGATTGATAAGAAAGGAAATAGTAAGGCCCCAATAAGTAGGCAATGCTTTTTGCTTGCTTATCTTTGCATAGATTTGTATAGTCGGTCTATTTAATTATTTCCTTTATTATTTAATAAATAATTTTTTTAATGAATAAATCCTTTTCAAAATTCTATAATTATTTCCCTTTGTGCACTTACTGTTTCTTCCTTTTTGGAAGCGTCTTTATCTTTTGCTGGCTCCGTCTTCTGCTGCTGCCCGGCAGCATACACTCGCATTTGTTTTTCTTATGCTTTCTTATTAATAATTTAAGCTGTGTTTTACTCCGCGACGAGGAGGAGGACAACGCATTGTTTGCCGAGTAATGTTTGTCTGTCTGTCTGAGAATCTGAGGATCCTGCTGTTGCTACAAAGGATTGCGCCCTCGCTTACAGTATTTTGGGGCGTGTTGTGTTAAGCGCCCAACTCTCTCTCTCTCTCACTCTCTTAACCCATCTCTGCTTTCAGGTTGTTTTATTTTTTATTTCCACTTAAATTGTTTTATTTGCAACACACACAAACATACACATACAGCGAGGAAAGACCCCAGACGCTTGGCTTTATTACGGTGATTTTTCTTGAACGCATTTCGTGAGCTGCTGCTGTCTGCCGTGAGCTTCTCTCCTCCTCTCCTCCATTTTTACCTTTTGTAATTTTTATGATTTTATTTGGCTGCCTTGGCCCCAAACTTTTGATATGCGTTTTCCCTCGCATTTTCCTTTTTCTTTATTATTGTAATTCATATAAAGGAGGGAGCAGAAGCGAGCTAAAGGCAGCCAGTAGTTCGTTCGTTCTTCTTCTGCTTTTCAACTCATTCCACTCAATATTCGCCTTTGTGCGATGCGTAATAAGTAAGAACAACAAAAGGGAAGAAAACCTTTTCAAGGAATTAAAAGGGAAACTCAGGTGGAGGACCGAAAAAGGTGATGCGAACGGGAAATACCGAAGCCATGACCGAATATCCGTGGTACAATGCACATTAAATACGCGCAAAAAAAATATTTGAAAAAGGTTTGAACTATAAAATACCTAAGTAAAGGTTTTTATATGAATAAATAAATAATAATATATGAATTTAAAGCCATTAAATAAATTAGCTTTAGGAGAATGTTGAATTAAATGTATTCAAATATTATATTATATTATTATTTCCTAATTTCTTCTATTTAAAACTTCCTCTTATGCAGAAATTAATAAAAGGTAACTTATATTTTTGAGAAAATTTATCATAAAACTCTTGTATTCCTAGAAATCCTTCATACTCTCTTAATCTGCCAACACTGGATGCCTTTTAATCCACCATAAGGAAACCCTCTTTTGTTGTCCTTTTGGCTGACGCTTTGATTCCTGGGCTTTGTTGCTCGCTTCCCAGTGTTCCTTTGGCTCCTCCATAACAGGCGTTAAAAATTATAGTTATTTAGTGGGATTGCGAAGGCACGAATATGGAATGGAATATGTGCAAGTGTGAGGCAATTTGGCCACCGAAAGTCTCAAGGACCTTGGCACATTAGGCATGCACGCATGGCCATCTTTTAAAATCAAAATTGCGTTGGCCCATTAGAGGTACCCTTCGCTCCTGACATAATAACAACAAAAGGCTAACGGCTAACGGCTAATTATTCCCCCGTTTACGGCCAAAGGCAGCACAAAACAGCCGTTAAACGGAAAATATATATAATATTATATTTTGTGAGCTTCCTCTCTGTGCGTGTCCAAACTATTCGGGGCACGCAACTTGCAAAAGAAAAGCGGGGAAATAACATGAGAACTCGGGGGTTACGCGGCGGGTTATGCTGTTGTTGTTGTTAGCCGGGGATGCAAGACAGTTAACAAGCTGCTTGTTGCTTGTGGCATAAGTCAATTTGGCCGGAACAAGCACAAGCACAAAAACTATTCGCAATGAGTAAGGGGTACAAGTACAAGATAGACACAAGAAATGTGGCAAGCACTCGACGAAAATGGGTTTGGTTTGGGAATTGAGGCTTAAAGAAATATTTAGGAATATATTAAATATTAAAAATATAGCAAAAGTTGTATAAGACAAAAAGCAGCATCAGTTTCTTGTCGATATTCGATGCGTGGTTATCTCCAGTCTACATTTAGACTCCTTTGGGAGTTGTAAAACTAAAAGTTCCGATGCTCCAGGTTCACCTTGGATGCTTTTCATAATATTTCTAAATAAAACCAAATAAAATAAAGCTATATCCTTGAACTCTTTTCTAGGCTTAACCTTTCTCCAAGTGCATATATATTTATCTACGACATGCATACAGGCAACATATGTGTGACCATTGAAAAGGGATATACATTAATTTCAATTAAGGCGTTGCGAAACGCCCCATTGCTACTTGTCCTCTCATTCGTGCTGCCCTGCGGTCCCAAGTCTTAAAGGTCCTCCAATTCGTCCTTCCTCCTGTTGTTCGTTGTTCTTCCTCTGTGATTCCTTGTTCTTCTGCTTGTCAAGCGTGCGTTTTACTTACTATTTCCAAAGGGGGATGGGTAAATGTAGTATGGGACCAGAGAGCATTATTTATTATAGTTGCACACAAAGGACAACAAGGACAACACACACACTGGGTGGCAGGGCAAAAGAAATGACACGAAATGATGCAATTCCCAGGTGTCTCGTTAAAATTTCAAGACGCAACATTTTCCGGAAAGAATCGAAAGTCGAGAGAATGGGATGCTTAAATCGAATGCTTAAAACGTAAAGTGATTTATAAATAAAAGTTAGGTAATTAAATAAATAAATGAGGAGAAAAATATCCAGAGTTTCCTAAAGGATATGCTTCTAAGAAAAAGTTTATTAAATGAATACATAAATTTCTAAACTTCCTTGCCTTCAATTTGAAAACTCTTTCGCCAGGTCTAACTTTCCCACAGAGCAGACTCCCTTTTAATCCTTATTAGTTGCACTTTTCTAAAAAATATTCGTCGAACGTCGATGGAAAGTTGAATGAAAGCCCTACTGCAAACAAGCCAATTACTGCGGGACACTTTTAGCACTGGCAGGGGAGTGTAGTCACAGCAGGACTTACCTGGGACACCAGGTGCGCCTGGTGGAAAGCGGCTTTAACCCTTAACAGCCCCCCAAGGAAGACGGCAGCGAGAGGACAAGGACCCATAACACACACAACACACACATCCTTGGCAACGTTGACTTTGGCTTTACAGTTCAATATTTATTTTCGCGATTTTCACGCCGTGTGCAGCAGAAAGATTGCTTTCTCTGCTGAATCATGGCAGACCGAAAAGGAAGATGTCCTTCGTGCTTCGAGGAAAGTAGTCGTTGTCGCTGTCCTGGTCGTTGTCGCATGTGGACACAACAAACACAAACGGACACATGCATTAGATGAGCTTAAATGTCGCCCAGGCATCCCATGCTCCCGTTCCTGCTCTGGCTCCTGCTCCTGCTCCTGGCCTTTGTTGTCCTTGTCGGCAGGTGTGCGGCTCGCCGAAAATGCGAAGGAAACTTGTTGACCAAAAACTGCAAAAGACAAACACACCGTCGACGACTGAGACACAAACACAAACACAAACAGTGGAAAACTTTCGGCAAGCAAAAGTGTTGGGCCAGAACAAACACATTGGCCAAATAAGCATTATGAAATTTGCAAAAACTTTTCAATTGAAAGCGAAACGCACTGACAACGGCGGGGAGAAAGTTTTCCAAAGGAAAAAGATGCAGTGAGAAAAAAAAGATTTATAGATCAATTAAGTCATAAATTATTAAGAAACGAGTATAGAGCTTTGAAAATGTTATGTGAAGGCTGCCTTGTCTTTTAATATTATATCCTAAGACTATTTCCCTTCTAAGAACCTAAAGAACTCATAAACCTAATAGAAGTAATCATTTAAAATCCCCTAAAATAACGAACCCTAATTTTTTTGTTAGTGTCTCAAAACACCTTTAGACAGCAAAGACTTTTTTGGGGCGCTGCGATTTATTTGCATGTGTGCCTATAAATTTGTAATAAAAACTGCAAACGACCGCAAGGACTGGCGCGGATGGCATCCCTAATACAGTCATCTTTGGCCGGGGGGAAGGGGTGCCAAGAGGACATGCCCAAATACCCATCCTTTACATACACTTTCCACCCCGCGCAATATACCCTTTCTTCTTCGCCATCGCCAACCCCTCGACGTCGTCGTTGTTGGCTTTTGTTGTAACTCATTTGACATTATTATGTGAACTTTTTATGGCCTCGAAGGCTCAACACGCGCTTCAGAGCTTCAAGTGTGTGAAGGCGGAGGAGGACGAAGAGGAGGTGGGCAAGTCCTAGGCTCGCACACAGAGACATCAATAAATTTCCATGTCCTCCTTATAGACGGTGTTTTCTCTCAAAGCTTTGGGTAATTATTATTCTGGTTTATGATTCGGTTTTGCGACGCCGTCTTTACAATTCTCTTTATTACACACATCGAAGAGGGGAAGAAGGTGTCGTCGTCGTGTCCCGTGTCGGCATAAAATTTTTACTCGCCTTACGTGTGCATATATCCTTCCATATGTTTATGTGCAATATATTAAAGAGTTCTCAGTTCTATGGAAAGTAGGCCAAAGTCTCATAATTTTTATGGCGCAGCGAATAGTTAATGCGCTTCTCATGTCTGGCCGAGAGGATTTGTCGGCGGCTCTTTTGTGGTTATGGCCATTGCTCTAGTCCTGATTGGACTAGTTAACCCAACGAGTCCTGACCCTCTTGAGGAAGCCAGCAAATCTAATCTCGGGTAGATAAAGGTCGCCACTGGATGATGCTTTAATGACATCAAAGTGTAGCCAACAATAAAATGAATAGGTGAAGGTAATCTGGCAACTGTGGGGGTGTGACATGCAACAAGGGGACAGTGGGGGAAAATAAGGAAAAAGTTTAATAAATTTAGCAATTTTTGAGGGAAATGTTTAATTAAATAATTAATTAAGAAATTAATAACCAAACCGCCTTGCTTCTAATTACTTAAGGAAGCAATCATAGTTTATCAAACCAAAATGAGTTATTATAAACCTTTGGCTATTACCTTACAATCTATTACTCCAATTTAAAGACTACTTTTCTATAAGATCACCTCCCATATCCCACTGTACCTTTACCCTTATCTTCTCATCATATAGCTTTGTCGCTCTCGTAATGCCAAACATAAAATTCAAAATCATAAAAAATGAAGGCAGCCGAACAATAACAGCCCAGGATTCGCATTCGCATTCGCATAGAAAGCAAATACAAATATTGACATTGGGAAATGCGATTGCTTTGGCCAGGAGATTTCCGCATGTGTGTACATATGTATGTGTGCTGTTGCGGGGTTTCCAAATGCCGTAAATGTGTGTGCACTTAAGGAGCTGCTGCTCCGCCGAAAGGATTCCCTTTCGCTAAGGCTTTCCTGCTTTTTGCCTGGCCTTACCTTTACGATGCCAATATAAATTTGTATTTACATTACAATAATAAAAGCGAACCGAACCACGCACAAAGCTATTCAATGCCGCACAAACTTGCAGCAGCCGCAGGACCGATTTCTGATTTATGGCACTAAAAGTGCACTCAAAGTAGGAGGAAAAGCAGGATCAGGAGCAAGAGCTGAAGTAGCAGCAGCTTTGCCTGGCAGGCAGCCACCGGCAATATGGCGACGTTTTTTAATTCCGCAGATAACAAAGCACTTGTGGCCGCCAAGCGAATAGCGAATGGAGCAATAAGCCGGCCCTCTCACGGCCTCTAAGGGTCCCGATGCCAATCCGGATACCACTCCCACTCCACATGCAGATAAAAATCAAAACTTAAGCGCCACGCGGTCGCTGCAACAGAGTGCAGTGCAGGAGGAGTAGAAGCAGAAGTAGGAGCAGAAGCTAGAGCCAGGACTAGAGCTAGGAGCAAAAGCAGCAACAGGCGCTGCGATAACAATTTCTAATAAAACCACATGACAGCCATTTGCCACGCCCCCACACACATGGTGGAGACTACACAAAGAAAAACAGAATATATAAAAGAAGGATATAAGATAAAGTTAACAAATTTGAAAAGAGAGGAACATTTTTGTTATGATCGATATTATAGAACAGAAAAAAAATCTACTTATGATATGCCTCTCGATTCGATAATTTTGGTGAGAAATATTACACAGAATATCGATTTATTGGCATTTATCTAAATGTAAATATCGCTCTCAATATCACATTGAAAATATCGTAAATTTCGATACATCGGATCGGATAAATAAAAATAATATTTTTCGGATATCGATAATATAGATATTTTCGATACATCTTTATTATCGATCGATGTTTTCGATACATATATCTCTATTATCGATATTCGAAAAATATAATTTATTTTGTTTGTTTTTTTTTTCTATTGTAAAGGTCCGATAATTAAAACAGAAAATCGGTAAAAGGTCGATAAATCCTCTTACGTAAAATATCTCTAAAGAATCGATCAATTTATATATTCTGCCATAAAAGGCTAGATTTTAGGAGTATGGACATTTTCACATAATTTCTTAAACTTTCTGCTCCGTTTCTAGTTTCTTTCCTACTTCCATTTTTGTTTAATAACCTTTTTCTCACAGTGCATGTGTTAGTTGCGCCAAAGCAAGGATTATTGCGCCGATGAGTTTGCCTTGGCCATAAAGTCGTATTATGCATGGATGTGAAAACCAGACCAAGGCTCAGCAGCATGCATGCATTTGCAGTCAGGCCCGGGGGCCAGGGAAATTGGCAATATTTATTGCCCAGAGCGTACACATGGCGGATACTTGATGTGGCACAACGATTATATAATTGCTTAATTACTCACAAAGCGCTTGGCAAAAACTTGGCCACTCGAAAAGTTTTGAAGCCGCAGAAAATTAAGCATAATATTCAAAAGAAAATAAGTTCCCACCAAACCGAACCGCTGTCTATGCCAGATTCCAAAAAAAAGAATCATGGCCAGAAATCGGCGTGAAATACTCGAGGAGAGCTCAAGTGGGCGCCATAAAAAAAGTGAGCTCCTCAAAGTTTTCCCTGAGAAGAAGAAAAAAAAAAGAACGGGAAAGAGGGGCAGGGAAAATTGTGAGGAAAAGATGGGAGAAGAACCCTTTTGCTTCTTTGCCTTGCAGATTTCTGGCGTCATACTTATTGCTTATTGTGTATGAACTTTTTGAATGGCTCGGAAATGAGTGAGAGTGAATTTTGTTTATATTCTGTTTTCTTTTCGCGAACAACCAGTCTTTGCCTATTTTCCTCGGCAGGGCACACTCCCTCCTCCTCCTTTTGTTGAACGGCCCACGCAATTTGTCTTAAGTGGCCGCCACTCTGCCACCACCACCCCCTCCCCGGTTTTCCCATTCACCCATTTTTCCAGGGTAAAAACCGCCGAAACACAAACCCGCTCCTTCGTTGCGTGTGAAAAAAGCGTAGAAAACGGCATAAAGTATGCAAAGCATTTGCATTTAGCATTCAACAAGACAAACACAAAATGAAGTGCGAAGCGTCGAAGCCGCGACAAATTTTCCAACTAACTGGCAACCAAAAAAAAGAAGGATATACCAGGACAAAAAAAAACCTAAAGGGAAAAGCACGACGAAGAAAAGGATGCGTAAAAGTCGGAAAAAAAGGGTTGCTTTCGGGGTCCTCGTGCTGGCTTTTGTGCTGACAAATTCAGGCGTGATAAGTTTTATGTGCGCTTATTTGACTGTTTTTAAATAGACCCACGAAAGGATCAGAAATGGTGTGAGACGACGGCTCGAAGGAGTTTTAGGCCAAAGTTAAATAATTGATGTTGACAATCAACAAAGCAAATAAAGTAAAAGTAGAAGGGCGTGCTTCGGGTGTTGAGCGAAATGAATGAATAAACGCCTGGACGAAGAAGGACCTCCTCGTCATTATACTTGAAGCCCTCCCTCTCTTTAGTGGTTTATTCCCGCGCTAAGCTGTAAATTCGATTTAATTAAATGTATTTCAAGTTGATTTCTTAATCAGCATAAAGCGGATATAGCATAGATGAAAAATATGTGATTTTAGACAATATTTCCAATAATTTCCAATACATTTTGAGTAATATTTTTAAAGAAAGTTAAGTTATACATTGAATTTCGTGAGTCTTAAGATAAACCTAATTAAATACCTCCCTCTTTCCCTTTACCAATCAGTCAGAAAAGAAAAATGCCATTGTTTTTTGTTTCCTTGCTATAAATATTAAAATCTTATTAACCAGACCTCAAACCAAACGTGCCAAAAACAAAGTCCAAAAAAGAAAAACGCAAAGGGAGCAAAGGATAAAAATGTGTCAATTGGGAAATCTATTTTGCGGATTTGGGAGCGCCGCACAACACCACTCAATCAAAGGCTGAAATCACACATGTCTGGCTCGGGGAAAGGTGAACAGAGGCTGTGTGAGGCGGGACGAAATCGGGGGCTGTACACACCTGATTCCAAGCCCACAGCTACGCATATTTAAGTAAAACTTTGCCGCCGCCAACGTCGTCGTCGTCGTTGTCCACACATAAATAAAACATTTGCGGCCTGCGGACCAAAGGAGGAAAATGGGAGATGGATGACCCATTGGCGCAAGATGACAGGCAGCAACAGAGGATAAGGAAAAGGAGCAGGAGCAGGAGCTGAAGCGCCAGCAGGCGGAGAAGCAGCAGCACACCGGATGCAAGATACAGGAAAATCCCTTTACGATCCAGCGGAAGTGCGTACAAAATGATACAACCCCCGCGCTCCGCGCCATTTCACTCCACACCCGAGACTTGGTCGCCGGGTCGCCGTGTGCGCTTGGTCAAGCAGATAGTCCCCCGCATCGGTATGCACCCAGAAAAAAAAGAAGCAGGGAGATGTGAACACTGGAGAAAATCGAATAAATAATTCAGATATGGCAAGGCAGAAACATGGATTATAGAATTAAGTTTGCAGAAATGCAGGTGGAAAGTCCACATTCTTAGCATTATTTTAATGAGTAATTTTTATTAAGATTTATTATGATCAAAAAATTGATTTTCTTTTCAAAATTATAGCTGCTTATATCTCCTAGATATAGCTACTTGGCATTTGTTTATCTTAGGGAAATATTTATATTTTAAGTTTAAAATTAATGTCCAATCCACCACTATAGAAAAAACTACATTTCTTAGATAAATATTACCCTTTCAATTGCTTCTTAATTCAAGAAAGCTCATTATACTTTTCTAAAAATTATTTTAAGAATTTTAAACAAATTCTTTACTTAGTTCAACCCATTTTTGAGTTCAGTGCATAAACGCTTTCGAGAGACATCGTCCAAAGAAAACGTCCACAGTTTGAGGACTTCTTCCAAGGGGATAAAGACGAGGATAGATGTGGGAATGGGAATGAGGATAGGAATGGGATCCGGAATAAGGATGAGGTCGAGGGCGAGGACGAGGACGAGGACGACGACATGGCCATTTCAGCGTGCAGCAAATTGAAATTGAAATTGGAAGAAGCGAAACGAAATGAATTCTGGTGGCGCTAACTGGCCGGCCAGCTGATGGCCGTCCTTCCGCCGGCTTCCTGCTGCGAAAAAGCTAAACTGAACTGAACTCTGAACCTAAAACCTGAGTCGCAAACGCATTTGCTGGTGGCATAATTGGCGCTTATTTCCTGGACAGATGACGACCACCTCGTCGACGGCATCTCAGTATTTCATCAAATGTTTTTGCGCCTGTCGCTTTTTATTGGTCACTGGAGGATGAAGACTGCAAAAGGAGGAGGAGGAGGAGGTGTCCTGTCCAGCCTGCACTGTGATTGACAGCTGGGCGAAAGCAAGAAAGTTTCGTTCAGATTATGTATAAATCTCAATAAATTTCAATAAGCAACAAAAGTTGTTGTGTGCCCTCAGCTCTCCCTCTCTCTTTTAGCTTTTTTAGCTGCCTTTGAAACTTTTTATTTCTGGCTCTCTCTCTTTCTTGTATTTTTTATGGCCCCCAAAAAGTTGTTCTTTCTCCTTTATAATTCCACTATTGGTGCACTCGGTCTCGTGTAACTTTATCAAATGAAGCGTATTAGGACTAAAACTTTTAATTGGTCAAATGGCTGACAGATTGTGCGCTTAAGTGACTTTTCTATATACGTGATCGAGAGAGAGTATATGCATCTTCTCCTTTGCGTGTGTGTAAAGTTGACTTTTGCACTTTCTGGCGAGTCCAAAACAAACTAATTTTAATCGGATTTTCCAGATGTTTCTTTCTGGTCAGTGCAGCGCCTCAAAGCCTGTCGTGGTTTTTGTAATCTGTAAAGTGACATTTTTGTCGTACAAAAGTGGTAAAATATTTAGGAAAATACCAAGACTTGGAGCCTTTGATAAAAGTTAGTTTTTGGAAAAATGTTGGAGAAAATTATGACTTATTTTGGTATTTGGTATTTCTTACAGAAAAGAGTGTACTTTTAAGGAGTTATGACACTGCTCTGTCTAAAAATGTACATGAACAGCATTTGTGTCGATCAAAATTAATAAAATAAGTGTGACCATGTTCTAGTTAGAGAAATATTGACAAAATTTTTGCACTTACGTGGCGTTATGACATAATAAATTCAATTAGATACTATTTCTAATTAATATTGAATCATAAAACTATAAATTAAGCGATATGACACTATTACACAATTTTAAATTCATAAATTACCTCTTCAAATTGCTTAAATATTGACCAAAACACCACTGAATTATATTTAAGCTTTCCAAAAATCAATTAAATGACCATCTAATAAGCAAGCTTCATTCCCAGACAATATTAGCACAGACAATAAATAGGCATTTGCTTCTGTCAAACACTTAACTTTAAGTCAATCAAACCGTCTGTCGGCAGTCAAAATTAGAGTGAAATACTTGAGGGCCCGACGGGGCGACTTTCCGCTTACAGAGCGTGAAATATATATATCATCATGTTTTTGATAAAATATGCTGAAAATGAGATAAGCAGCAGAAATCCCATTGGTGCTTATGGCAGCGGAGACAAATGCACGAGCACACACAGGAATTGGACGGAATGGAAAGGACGAAGACGCTTCCGAAGGAGTCAGGAACACTCGCGTGGATAAACAAACATGGGGGATTGGGACTCCGGATTGGGATTGCCAGAATCGTGTTGGT
Source organism: Drosophila watanabei (assembly GCA_008042575.1). Taxonomy (NCBI): domain Eukaryota; kingdom Metazoa; phylum Arthropoda; class Insecta; order Diptera; family Drosophilidae; genus Drosophila; species Drosophila watanabei. The sequence goes on from VNJS01000883.1 coordinate 48,766, forward strand.
CCAGCATGCCAGGGATTCAATTTCTCAAAAGGAATTTTTGAGCACCAGCAGCAGTAGCACAATGCGGCAGTCAGGCAAGGCACAGACATCCGCAGACAACGGAACAGATTTGTCTAGAGGGGGAAAAAAGACGGAAAAGTTCGCAAGGCAAAAGGTTACCGAAAGCAACTGCAAGTAAATTACAATTTAAGTGAATTTTTCATGGTGTCGACAGCAGCAAGTTAGCCCTTTTTGCTCTCAAGCCCCATCAAACAACGGGGCCAAGTGCGAAAGCAGTCAAAACCTCAATGAGTGAGAGCCCGCCTCGAAGATTTGTCGGGTGCAAATTGAATGAAAGTGGCAGAAAAAATGTTGCTAAATTATGCAGCAGCATCAGAAGCATCTTCTCGCTCAGAAGATGTACACGAGCTGCCTCTTCGGTGGCTCATGGTGAAACATCCTTGATGTATCGGATAAGCTAATTTACTCAGATAAAAGGCAAAGGGACCAGAATTCAAAGGAATGGTTCGTAGGGCCCTCCTTCGTCAAGCAGCTTAAGTCTGAGCCAAAGTCAAAGCCAATCTTTCTCTCTATGGAGCGTAGCACATTTTAACTCTTGCACTGTGGGAAAATGTGTGCCACATGAATTTTGACTAATTAGACTGAGAGAGAAAAGTCTATTTTAAATTTGTATAAGTGGAACTCTATTAATTGCATGTTGCAAATTGCCATATATAGTATTTTCAAAATCATAAGTTAATATAATGCTTTAATTTCTTAGAAAGTTATCTAGTCAATTTTAATTGTTGCCTAAAAGTATGCAACGATACAGCTAATTAGGTAATACATTTTCACTGCATACTTTTAGACAGCCTTTTTAAATGATTTCAAATCTCTAGAGAGACTTTCAATTCCCTTGATTAGTTACAGTCTTAATCCCCAGTCCCAAATGATGCCGGCATCCTTTTGATTCCAGTTTAAAGGGATTATCCGCAGTGCAAAGGATAGTTTACACACAAACACACACGCTGGCAGTCGCAACCCCACCAAAGTTTAACCCACTTCAAGGGCATGTGTGTGTGAATTGGGTGTGTGTGTGGGTATGTGAGCAACAACGTTGTCAGCTCGCTTTAAAGCTAATAGCAGCCACTTCATTTGTGTCACTCGATGGCACTTCACACGTGACAATGACAACGAGGAGGAGCAGCAGCGGCAGCAGCAAACCAACAGAGAAACACACAAAAAGACACACGCACACACAAGTGGGCGGATGTGTGTAATGTGGTGGTAAAAAAGAGGGGGGCGTGGCGCCCCCGGTAAGTTTACAAAATCTCCAAAATAAATACACGTGGGATTTGCATTAGCAGCTCCAGCTCTGACTTTGTATATATATCTGCTCCTAATGGCATCCAACATATGCAAAAAGTAACAAATTATATGGCACATTTACTCCTTCGTGCAATGGGACCGTGAATGTGAACGTGAAGGTGAATGGGAATGTGAATGTGAATGTGAACGTGGACCCTATGACCCTCAAGTAGCAGTCACGCAGTGTATTAAAGGGAATTTTTCTAGGAAAAAATGTCATCTGGATTAGCAGTTGACAGCGGATTTGATCTAATCTAGCATGTAATTGTTTGTGCTTAAGTACTGTCTTCTCTTTCGATTATTTATGGTGGTTTTATAGAATTTATTTATAATGAGGAGCAAAGATTGGAAGCTTAATTGGTTGAGATAATCAAAATATCACTCGTAGCAGTGCATAATAGCAGTTTTTAGAACCAATAAGATAATTTTTGAAGTGAAATATATAATTCGTTAGGAAACCTTAATTACCCCACGAAAAACATATGTATTTCCAATATTATTAAGCCTTCATAAATCGTTTAAGCATAATTTCATCATAAATATGAAAAAGTTTTAGAATTATTCAAGTTAAAACCCTGTTTCTCCTTCACACTCTCCCTTTAACCGTGATTTATTGGTTTGAAACCAGACTGGACCACACATATTTACCTCTATAATTGATACAATTATCTGTTGATCTTTGTGTTTAATATTTTGTTGCTTTCATGTAACTCGTATTTAATTCAATGTGACAAGTGGGAAGTTTAAAATGTATACTAAATAGCGTGAAATGAAGCAATTACATTAATACTACCTAATTTTTTTGCACCCACTGCATTTAGCTTAAACTATTTTCTAGCGCTTCAGTTTTGATTTGTCGCTGGGAACACGTTAACCTGCTAATTGGCCAATTTGTGTGCGTTGTTTAGTCAAACGTTATTGAGCCGTTAATTAGTCAAATTAGTTGATGTCAGCCCGATAATTTTGGGGCTGACAGACGACACACTTCATATCAGCGGCGATGGGACGCGGCTTTTCACGTGTGGCAAATGCAATTGGGAAATGTTTTCGCCCATAAAACCCAATTGAGTGTTAAATTATTTTTAATGAATTACACGCAGTCCGAGCGAATTTCGCATCAAGTGCATTTCCGGGGAAAATGAGGAGAGGCAGCGCAGTGAGTTGGCTTTGGCTTTGGCGCCTTGAAATTAACACTTGTCAACCTAATTTGATATTCATGCATTTCTCATGAGAGCGCGACAGAGAGACGATGACGCCGCCGTCAAAAGAAAAACTTTATCCGTGGCGGCAAAGTGTTGGGCGGAAAGTTGCAAGGAGAAGTGTGAAAATTCCCCAGCCACCCCCTCGCAATGACTCCATTTTCTCCTGTCCGTGCCAGTGCCCGTGCTGTTGCGTTAATTTTTGTAATGCTTTTTGCGTTGCTTTTTCTTTTTTTAATTTTTTCGGGAGAATTCTCTTTAATGATAAAAGCCAACAAAGGCGCAACTGGGCTTAGTCCTTTCCGTGAGCGACTTTCGCTGAGGCCTGGCGTGTAAGCCTTTTTCACGGCCTTGTTCAACATTTCTTTGCATATAATTAAAAGCCAAAAGCAGCGAGAGCTCAACTTAAACTGGCTGCCAATTTTTTGTTGGGCTCTTTTTTTCCCCATCCCGTTTCTGATGTAATTTTCAGCCACAACATATTACGGTCTTTAAGCTGGCTTAATGCCCATCATTGGCTATCTACCTCCCACTTTTTTCTCCATACACTTTGAGTAAAAAATTACTTATATTATATATGTTTAATATGTGAATATTTTTGGGAATTTCGGGAGGATTTTATAAATTAAAGCTCGTTGAAAAAGTGTTATACTTTAAAATTATTTTATCTTATTTATACATTACATTACATACTTTTAGACAACTTTTGAAAAGATTTCGGATCCAAGCCGATTTCTTATTTTTTAAAACCTTGAATTAACAATCCCAATAAATTAAAAACCCGTTTTTTAAGCTTTTAATCTGTAACTAAATTTTTAAGCACCATTGTTTTATCCTTTATTTTATTTGTGCTTCAATAATGTTCTTAATTTTCTTATTAATTTCTTAAATTCCTTGCTGTGTCGTTACACTTTCCTCCCCTCATTTTTAGTGGCTTTCATTATGTGTTATACTTTTAATCCTTTCTTTGTGTCCTTGAGCGCACCTGATCCTTAGTTTATACCTGCTACTTTTCTGTTGTTGTTCCCTTGCCCCAATTGAAATTGATTTGAATAATTTATGCTTGCACTTCATTTTCCTCGCTCTTTTTCGACAAATTTTTATGGTATTTCCTCAGGAGATTTTCCAATTTTACGGCAAATTTCTGTATGGAAAATGAAGAGAAAGAAGGCCCATTATTTTGGACCCCAACCCCCGGACGCTATTAGTGGTAATACCTTATGCATGTGCGTGTGTGTGTGCGGGAGTGCTTGGATTTTATTTACAACCCCTCGTGCTTTTCTTCATTTTAATTTGCATTCTTGGCCCTCGCAGGAGTTGGGGGTTGGTTGGTTTTTTTTGTCGGGTGGTAAGTTTGTCACAATTCAATCAGGAGGCTGTTTTCCTTTCAGTTTTTTTTTGTTTTGCTTTTTTTTTCGAGATTCGGGGCTTTAATAAATAAATACGAGCACAAAATTACATTTGGGCCCCGAGGGGAAAATGCAGGAATCCACTCAATAACTCGCAAGGTGAAATTTTCCTTTCTACTCTCTCTCTCTCTTTTTAGCCCCCTAATCAACAGCAATTCACTTTCGCTCTCTCACTTGATGCTCATATGAGGAAAATGCGAAAAATCAAAAAGGGAGTGGGAACTGGGAGGGATGGAGGGATGTGGAAAATCCCAAGAATTGAGAGAGTCAAAAAATGTGATTTGAATTTTTGTGTTGCCTTGTTTCATTTCTCTTTTGGCCAATTTGCAAATTTGCACAAAGGGGTGGCAGTGGCGGTGGCGGCGGCGGCGGTAAAGCAAATAAACAGTTAATGCTTTTATGCAAATTTATGCCATTAACACAAATAAGCATACACACACACACACGCAGTAGAAATTTGAAAACAATTTGTCACTCAAAAGTCACTTTTGCTTGCCATTTCTCTCCTCTTACTCCACCTTCTCCCATTGTATTATTCTTTGTCTTTTTTTTTTTGGTCTACAAGCCTCTCTTTTTCCGCACACCCGCACATACACGTGTGTGTGTGTTTGACAGGAAGAAAAACAAAATCAGAGTACCAATAAGAAAGGAACAATCCAAAAAACTAGACGTGATTAACGATTGCGGATATACTCTAACGAAAATTTAAACAAGTTGAATTTTTGTTTTTTAAAAGCATGAAAAAGTTATTCATAAATTTAAATTAAGCCCTAGTATATAATAAAATATTTCAAGCAATTTTTGAAATAAAATCTTCCGTTAACTATGAAAAATATATATAATTTAGTTAATCGTTGATAGCTGAAGGATTCTTTTTCAGAACCAACTAAATTTTAAAGTCCTTAACCTTCAATATACTATTAATATAAACAAAAATTATTTAAATATTAAATCAAAAATAAACAGACTTTTAAAACAATTAAATATGTTTTTTGTAATAATTACAAGCTCCTTCACTCCACTTTTCAAATCAAAGGACCCTTAGTAAGAGTATGAAGAAAAAGTGACAAGTGCAGAAGTAAAATAAAAAGCTAAGGAAAGTGAGCCCACTAAAACCAATGATAATGAAGATGCCTAGTCAGTGTCTTTGGGGGATGGAGGTGATTTAAAAAAAATAAATAAAAAGAGGGGGTGCGGTTTTGTGATGGCTGTGCCTGTGCCTGTGCCGGTGCCTGTGGCAGTGACAACAACACTGCCAAAAATCAAAGTCTCTGAAAATTAAAAGTAATTTGTTTGCTAAAACACCCAAGACATTAGGCTGCTGCTGCTGCTGCTGCTGGCAGGGGAAAATTAAAAGGGCAGGGGGCTTGGGTTTCCCTTCAAGGGGATACGCCCAAATTGAAATGTGAAACTCATGCCAAGTGGCAAGGAGACAGCGACGAATCCACTAAGTGTGGCAGTTATAAATAGAGCTGCGTAGTGGCAAAAAAAGAACAGAAAAGTAAAAAACAATAAACTGCACATAATGCTCAACAGTCGGGGGTAGCATAATATGAAAACCGAATTCAATAAAATATTTATTGTGGAAAATGTTTATAAAGAAAAAGAGTTGTTAAATTTTTAGTAAGAAATTTGTTAATGAGATTTACATACATTTATTAAATTATATTGCAGGACATTTTTTTTATATAAAACTGTAATATGTGAATATAATTATAATGAAAACAATCGGTAGGACAGAAAGAACGTGCTAAAGTTGTTTGTTGGCCAAGCCTTAATCTTTTATATTTACAAAATGATTAAAAAAAGAATATTATTAAATCAACTTCTAAAACGAGTCTTCTACTTATTTATATTCGCATTTATATTTAATTCTATAAATATCTCTATAGCTTTCCCCTAATATCTTTAAATAAAATACTTAATACAGAAATAAAAGTTGTAATATTCTTTCATAATTTTATTCCATTCAGATTTTCATTAATAAATAAAAATAAATCTATAGATTTTCCTTAATCTTTTTCACATTCTAAAATATTAAGCAATTATTTATACTGTTATTGTCCCAACAACTTGACCGCGTCTGTACACTGAACAAATCAAAGTGAATTTCCCATTCCTTCTGCTCTTTGGCTTCGGCTGTTTGTATGTGTTTGTGAGTTGATTTCTCGCTGGCAGCCCGAAAGTATGCAATGAACAAAAACGCATTAATAATTGAGGAGCTTTGGTGCTGCCACTTCTCAGTGCCCCCGTTGGAAAACCCCCTCCTTTCCTCTCTCTCCACACCCATCTCTTGTTTCTTGCTGACTGGTGTTATTTTAATGCAGCATACAAATATACTTTATATATATATATATGGAAATTACATTTAAATTACATTTGATCTTTTATTTAAAGTCGCTGATTAAATTCTGATTTTATGCTTCCTCTTTCTCTCGTTTCAGGTGAGTTCTTGTGGCCTTTTGAAACCATGTTTTACGTAAGTTTAAAGTTGGTGTATATATAAATCAGTAGTACATCTCTGGAACAAATTATGATAAATTGTTATGTATTCAGAGGAAAAGTGCGAAAAAATACAAAATCTATTTTCATTAGGAGGTCGGTCTGCCAGTCGAATTTACGGGGATCCTTTCCCCCCCGAAATTCACTTCCCCTTATTTATTTATTATGCTAAAGTTTGGCCTGGGCTGCCTTTTGTTGTTACGCCCAAAGTTTGGCATAATTTTGAGAACTTTATTATTAGCCTGACGGAGCCCTAAAAGGATGATGATTTCTCGGCGATGTGCGATTAAATTTGAATACTTGTGAAAAATTCTTGCCAGGGCTCGGTTGGCCGCCTCTCTCTTAAGAAGCATTTCAATTAAAATGCCAAAAAGGAAATTGCCATTTTGAACGACATAAATTTTTATATCGACCACAACAGTAGTAGTTGATGGGACAGAGGGGGGGAAAAATCCAGCCTGCCAGACGTCGACGACGACGACGACTTTTGCTTAAATGCTTTTGTGGCAAGAGCACAGAACATGGCAAAAATGCAGTCCCAAAACTGGTTTTTATTGCAACCGCAGCAGCAGGAGGGAAATACCTTTCGCAAATGGACTTGTTTGCTTGCTGGCTGGCTTTGACTTTGCCTCTTGAACTTGGCCAAAAGCATATTGCATTTGTAACACGCTCCTCGCTTGACTTTGAAATTTGAATGCAACGCCGCGCCGGCTTTTGTTTTTGGCCACGAACGCGAGCCATGTGGGAATGCGCTGCTGCTGCCTCTGCTTCGCCAACTTCATTAGGGTCAATAAACGCCAGCCAGCACATAGATAGATAGATAGATACTCGTGCAGATTCATAGATACACAGATGCAGATACTAAGCTCTTCTATGGCCATATCCATGGCTGTGTGGTCGCGATCGTGACAGGCAGCAGCTGAAGCTGAATGCATTACACTCCGAAGCTGCCTGGCAGTTGCTGTTGCCAAGCTGAATGAACTGGTTAAAAGCGAATTCCAAGATGGTTATAATAACTGGGAAATTTAAGTGAGTGCCGGAAAAATTCTTTGTGGGTTTTATTAACAGGAAAACTAGGTTGAAAGTGTAGTTAGCATTAACTTAAATTACATAAACTGTCTACCAGTGAAACCTTATTATTTTTACTATTATGAAAATGTCTTAAATGTAACTATAATTATGGGAATTTGTCTCTTAAATTGAACGTTTTTGTTATTATTTAATTAAGTCTAGTTTATAAAGTTTTGCCTGCTGTTTTACAATTTGTAGACTTTTCTTGTAACTTTGTTGCAAACTTAATTAGTAGCTAAACTCTGTAAATATTTCTTTAAAAGTAGTTGGTAAACATGCTATAAGAACCAAGTAAAACTCCTTTCTCCTCTAAAAATGCCAAGTGCAAATATTTAGCAACTACATTATAGACACTTGGCACTTATTTGTGAATTAGTGAAAACCATAATTTACCAAGCAAGTCACTCTCTTCTCAAGAGAACTCGGGTTGCCATTTTCACCCATTTTCTGCCAATACCAGACGCTGATGAAACCGCGTTTTCTAACCAGTTGTTTGTCTGCAATTTTTCGTTACAAATTTAGTTGCAATTCATGTGAAAATGTTACGCTATGCCGAGGCGACGCGACAACAAGTGTTGTAACTTTTCTCATGGCCAACAGCGATCAGTCATCAGGCGGAGAATTCGTTGTTGTTGTTTCTTTCGCACTGTGGCCAAAATGGTCAATGTACTCGTACTCTTCCCGGTCTTGGGAGCCTCAAGTGGTTCAACTTGTCTAGCGGCTCTTGATTCCTCTGGCTCTTTGCCGTCTTGGTCTTCGTGTTTGGTCTTGGCCATGGCCATGGCTGCTGCTGTTGCTGTTGCTCTTGGCCCAGACAGAGGCAAGTCGGAAAACGCGACTGGCTGTTAGAATCTGCATTCTTGCGAGGCCATTCAAATGCCTAGCCAGCCGGAGAATTTTCACACTGAGGGAAAAGTCGATAAAGACTAGTCTTGAACCTCGAAAGATTTATATTTAAGAAACCCAAAAGAGGTTTATTTTCTACAAGTTTAAGTGATTTAAACTGGTGTTTTAAACGTATTCTTGGTAATATTTAACCATATTTCAATGATTTTTAATTCAAAACTAAGTTTTTCATATAAAATTAAACTCTTCTTTAAAGAAATATATTTAATCTTGATTTTTCTAGATGCATTGCCACTTAGACTGCGCGTCAGTTGTTGCTTTGCTGTCTGCTGCGCTGATTTGCCGCCGGAAGTTGGCCAATATAGCTGCTCCGCTTGTCAGCCAACTGACGTCCCCGTTGCCAACATCTCCCGCTGCCACTCTTCTACGAATGTTAGCCAACATAGCTCCGAAAGCTCAATAGCTGTTGCCCCTTTTTTCGTCCTTTTCGCAGACTGTTGGCCAACATTGAAGCCGTTGCCCCTCCAGCGAGCGAGAGAGAGAGAGAGAGCGAGCGAGCGAGCTTTTCTGTTGGCCAAGTTGGCGGGACTTGCCCCTTCGTTTGGTATAACAGTTTTTGGCAAAGGCATCTCCTAAAACCGGTTTCCTCGCACACACCAGTTGCGCATTTATTATGCATGGAATCGTGTGGCATGCCACTTCTTCCTGTTGCTTCGCCGCTTTGCGCTTTGTGTGCCAAGTTCTGCTGGAGGTGCCTCTCCTCGAAACTTGGCTCAGTGCCTGGCCAAGTCAGGCAAAAAGCCTCGCTTTTCGGCCCCGATTGCGATCAGTTTTCTGTGTGTTGCCTTCTTTTCTCTTTCTGTTTTTGTCTTCGCCTGGCTCGTTAAACCTTGGCCTTGAGGCCCTTAAATGGCGCGCTATCGTCGAAATAAACAAAAACGAAAAATAAAAAACATATGAGAATAAAAATGCGAAAAAAGCGAGTAAGAAAATTATTGCAGTGGCAGTTGCCAAACTGGCTTTGGTCAGCTTCTCTACTTGTTAGGCCCTGTCAAGGATTTTAGACGCTCACTGAAAGGGAAAGACTTATGTTTAACATTGTTTTCTTATTAAATTAAGGCTTTTCTTCTTTTAATTAAATTCTGAAGTATATAATAAACATAGAGAAAAGATTAAAACTTAGACAGAAAAAATATATGCTAAATTATCCAAAATATTCCTCAATTTAGAACCTTTTTCTTAGCTTTTAATTTTTACAAATAATCCCTAGAAAATGGTACTATAAGAAACATTTTCTAAAATCGTTTCCAAGTCCCTCTTTGGCCCCATAAAGGCTCATTATCTATCCCTCGACTTCGGTTGTTTCTTGGCATAAAATCAAAATCCCAGCTTGGCCTTTGCTTTCATTGTCTGGCTTACTCTTTATTTGTTAGCCTGCATGGCTTAAAGACAACTTGAAGCCTCCTTTTCCTGTGGCTTGCTTTTGATTTCATTCAAATTCATTGTCTGGCCCTTGCTAAACTTTTTTGGCCAAAATAATGCGGCTAATGAGCTGCCGTTAGTTTTTATTTAAACTGAAAGCCGAAATGCACTCGCCGTAAACGCATTCTGCGGGCAAGAAGAACCGTAAGCAGCACAATAAATCACAATTTAAGCGGTGCAGTCAGCAGCCATAGTCTCAGCCGGCAATATAATTCCTTCCAATCAGGGCTTCTCCTTCGTTTTCTTCTCCATTTCGGTATTCCTTTCCGGCTGCAACGAAGGCGAAGGCGAAGGTCGCCGAAAAGGTAAGAACTCCGCTTCGAAGGCAGCGTCTTATTATCTTCTCCATTGTTGGCAATGCTTTTCTGCTCCTTGTTCCTACCTTCATCTCCTCCAACTGCCTCGTGCTGGTCCTATGGCTCCTCCAGCTTCAACGGACTTGATTTCAGTTACCAAATTATATTCTACAACGACTTTTGACTCCATTTTTCGGCTTTGGTCTGCTGTTTTTCGGGGTACCCAGCTTTTATAATGGTAATTGCGGTATTTTATTTATGAGTTTATTAAGGAATGCCTTTTTTTTTTAATAAATAACAATTTAACAAAATTACTTATTTATTCAACTAATTTAAAATAGTACTTTTTGTCGATTTTAAATTTGTCCAATAGGTTTTAACTTCATTATAATAATATAAAGTCAGAATCTGGTGACATTTCATCAATGTTTTCTATCAAATTGAATCATTTTAGTGAGCATCCTTTAGTCCTTACCAAACTCTTAACTCCTCAGTGCTCCTGGCTTAGCTGTTCCTTCGTGTTTTCTTGTTCTTTTGGTTAAATTGAAATTAAAATTGCTTTAAAACCCTTTTCACCAGTTCTCTTTTCCCTTTTCTTCCTTTATTCTTCTATTAAACCCAAAACTTGCTCTATTAACTTGCCAGTCATTGTCTATTTAGTTGCTGTTACCTTTTGTTAGAAAAATAAAAACCCATTGTAAGTAAAATAATTATAACAAAAGAACACAAAATAAATGTGATATCAGTGGCATCCTTTTGAAGGACTCTCGCTCTCCTAAACCAAATATGCTTAGGCAGCTTTTCAACGCTATTTACACTTGGCTCAAATTAGGCATATAACAATTTTCCTTTTGTCAAATAAAAAAAATAGAAGAGATGAAAAAAAAATGTGAGGAGTAGAGAACGAAAGAATGAAATGAAATACTTCTGTCAAGTGGCAAACATAATGCTTTTCTGGCCAAATCACGCTAATGAAAAGCTTGGCCGACATCAATAGCCAGGAATCGGCGAATAGCAGGACTCAGGAAGGGACTACTGTGAGGTAAATAAACTTAAAAAGTGCCACTCGATGTGGGGTAATGGTTGCTACACAGGGAAAAATAGACAATGAGTTTGGTTCGGTAAATGGTTATTTAAAGAAATAACGAGAGAAAAATAATTTAGGAATTCGGAAACTAAAACAAAAAAATAAAATGAAAATAACTTCAATAGGAAGTAAATATAATAAATTTAAATAAATAGTAAATTTTACCAACTTTAACTCGAACCGCGGTTCAAGACTCGACTAAGCAGAGCGCGAGATGGAAATATAAAGTCCTACTTTATTGTGTAATAATTATTATATTTATCAATCAATTTTTTTTTTTTTCAAATATTGTGAGTGGGACCAAATTTTTTATCACATATTTTTAATATATTATATTTTGTATTTTAGCTGTTAAAGATTTAAAGGTTAAAATAAAAAGGTTAAATAAAAAATTCAACTAAATTGACTCGCCTGTTGATGTTAATAAAATATACAAATACTTTGGGTCCTAGGAGATGTGTCCTTCTGTCTGTTAAATACAAATACAGTTAAGAACCAGTAGGAATAACCTTTACAAATTTCTAAGCCTGATCCTTATTTATATTCATATGTTAAAGTACATTTCAACATTTCTCTCCGTGTACAATATACGTATTGGTTGAGTGGTCATTCAGTCAGTCAGTCAGTGTGCCAGGATATGCCAAGTAGTTGTCGCCCATTGCCTGGCTTCCTTTTGGCCTCCTTGAGGAGAAGGACGACGCCCTGGTGGGTTGTTTTCTTGGCCCAATCCGCTTAGTGCGGCCAACTGCTGTTGTTGTTAATGTTGTTGCTGTTGCTGTTGTTGTTGTTGCTGCTGCCCTTATTGGTTGTAAGTGGTTACAATGAGATTATGCTTCATTACGCGAGAACGCCAGGACTTTCCGACTCGCTTTCTTGGCAAATCATAACGAGCCATTAGCGTGGCGATAATAGCCATAGCTGTGGCTTTATATATATATTTTTTATATATATATAGTATATGTAGCACTTGGGCTAATGGACGACGTGGCTTCGCTTCGATTGATGCAATTGCAAAATGTTTTTCCTGCCTTTTCCCTTTTTTTTTATTTTTTCCTCTTTACTGCACCCACACTCAGACGTTGGAATCTCAAAAATGCAGTCTGCAAAAATCCTCAGACTCGGTTGATGATGATGAAGCTGTTGTGGTCGCTGATGCAATGATGCCTGCTCCTGCTCTCCATCCCATTATGCTGCCTGCCTGCTGCTCCTCTTTTCCCTTTCCTATTAAACCCCGCCCTGTCCCGGGATATTCCCTTGATACCCTTGTTTCCTCCGATTTCTGCCCGTAATTCCACCTATACTCCCTGGCACAGGGCTGCAAAATGCCTGTCGTTGCCAAAGTTGCCAAACTTGTTTCATTTGCGGTCCAAATATAATTGCGACGGCGTCGAGACTGGGCTCTTCGCTCGATTTATATGCACTGTGATTAAAGGGGTACTAAAATATTATACAGAAAGTATTAAATAGATTTTAATTTTTGTAAATGATACAGAATTTACATGAAGACTTTATGTGCTACTTGATAACTCTCAGCTTTTTGAAGGTACACCTCCTATTAATCTTTATTTTATTAAACTTTTCCTTCTTTTCCTTTAGTAATTCATAATATTTAAATATATTTTCTTTAATATTTTTCCACCGTGTTTACCTGGCTCTCTGATTTACCTTTATACCGGCTTGCTCCTTTGCCTGCTGCGCTGCCTTTTGGCTTTTTTTTTTTTTTTTGGCTGGAATTTTGTTATTGAAAATGTTTCAATGTGGAAGGCGTCCATGAGAGATTGCATTGGTTGGTTTTTGGCCCGTGTGTCTGGACCGGGTGTGGAAATCGAAATCGGATTCGGAACCTGGATCTGAGCCTGAGTCCCCAGTCTGAGCTGCAGTGTGCAGAGCTTTGGGTCAAGGGTGGGTTAATGAGTGAAACTAAGGGGGGTTTACGTTGAAGCAGTAAAGAAATGCAGAAAATTAATAAAGGGGGTCTGTACGTACATAAATATTTACTGGAATAACACAAAGTTCATGGTCAAAAAGGGTTGGCTTGCAATATGCAACATGGCTTTCTCCCTTCATGTTGCATGCTCCACTGAACTGAGAAAAAGATTAGAGACTTTGGCGGGAGGCACATACCTTGCCCGACTGGCAATTATCTCGTTGATGCCATGACAAGATCGAAATAAAGATGGGCGCAAATAATGATTATAATAAAAGCTAAACACAGAGATCGCTTCACGAGCTTCTCCAGGGAACTCTACCGCTCAATTTGCATTTGCGAGGAGATCTTGCTTTCGGCACCATAAATTCGAGTTAAAATAAACCAAGTGACAGACCCAGCTCACCATAATTCTATTGCCATGTGGTTTGGTTAGGAAAAGTGGAAAGGTGGGGGGCAGTTCAGAGGCGACACATACCAGCGGCGACTTATGGCCAAGAGCAGCGTCGGTCGGAAAGGAATGCCGTGAGCCAAGTTAAGCCCATGGAGAAGCCAGAGAAGGAGGAGCAGCTAGCTAGCTCTCTTGCAGCTTGCAACTGCTTGCATCTGCCTCTGTCCGCAGTCTCCTGCTGCATCTTTGTCTCTGTCTGTGCGCGTTTTTTGCCAATTATTACACTTGAGAAAAATAAGCTATAAAAGCTGGGATTTATTTATTTTGCTTAGCAAAAGTATAGAATATTTCAGAATTTTTAAATTATTTTACTCTACACTTCATTCCACATCTGCTGTGTTGGTTTGGTTTCTAACCGGATTATTGTTAAGCTAAACTTATAATTTGAGACAATCTTTGTCAGTAAATTTTTATATAAAATTCATAATATAATATAAAAAGAATTTTTTCAATATAAAATAAAAACCCTTTTCTCCCAGTGCTTAAGAATGGCCACAAGTGAGATAGAAATGGCTAGAGTAGAAGGCCAACAAAATGGTGTATAGGAAAAAGAGGAATACTTGCTGCAGAAGAAATATTCGAGTGAATTAAAATGTGGCAAGTTGACTGTTTCGTGCATTTCGTTGTTGCTTCGCTGGCTTGGCTTGGTTTGGCTCCTTGCCTCGTCTTCTACCTCATTCTCCCATTCCGCCATTTTTACCACTCCACCATTCGCTCCTTGGGGTTCTTTGGGCTCTCTCTTTGGTGAGTCGCCAGATTCGCTTGGCTAGAGCTGCGACTTCCAGTTGGACTTGCACTTGCGACTGGAACTAAGACTTAGTCAGAGAGACTAGGACTGGGACTGGGACTAGTAAATGCTGTTACCGCATATTTCTCTCCAAAAAGCATTCAACTTGCTGGGCTCTCTGATTGTCGTCTGTGGCTTGAAGGCTTTGCTTGTTGTACCCTTGAAATGGGTTTATTTATTTGGGGAAATTAAATTAAAGTTAAGGGAATATATTAGTAGAATTTCTAATACATTTGCTTACCTTTTTTTATTAAAAGTAAGTATGATATACCTTATAGACTATGTACCTTAGTTTCTTGTTTTATATTGGAAGCATTTTTTTTGTAAACACGACTTTAAGCTTCCTAATTAACCATCTCGTGAAGTTTTTAAGGAATTCCTTTAGGATTAGGAACTGAAAATGTTCATTTGCATTTCTGCAACATTTTCTAATGATTTATTACCATATTTAGTACAAAATCTTTAATCGCTTATAATCCTAGAGTACTCAAAGTTTCGACCACAAAGACTACCATAATTTCCCCCTATATTGCCATGTCAGTCTCGGTGTTGGTCTTGGTCTGCCAGCTTGTTGCACTTGAATTGCCAAAGTCAACGGCACTGGGGAGCTGGTCGCTCTTCTCCTCTAGCTTTGGCTTGTAGCTTTGTTGTTGTTCTTGTTGCTGCTGCTGCTAGAGCTTAGCTGTTGGTGGGTTCTGGCCAAGATTGAGATTCATTGCCTGTTGCATGCCTGAGCCGTTCGACTAACTGCTGCATTGCTGCTCCCCCCCCCTGTTGCCCGTTGCTTCGCCAAACATCCTGCAGAATTATGCGACTTTATACAGACAAATACACATAAATAAGCAACAGCAACATGCACATACTTAAGGCTTTATATATGCGGCATGTTGCTTGCATCGCGTTGCAAGTTGCTAGCTGCCACTGAGACGATCTATGCGGCTTTGTTTGCGCGATGGCTGTACTTGTTTGGCCAACTTGTTGATGCAACAATGTTGGCTACAACTTCACATTTCCCCATCTGCAAATAATCCCCCCTTCGGATTTCTGTGTTTCTGTGCCCTCTCTTTGCATTATCAGATTTTACAGCCAATTGAGCAGAGTTTTATGTAAAGCATTTTGGGCCATTGCCATTTTTGGCAACCAATTTTTACGGCTTAATCAATATTTGAGCTTGAAATTTATTCTTTTTTACTCTTGCCTCGCGTTTTTTATGCTCTCTGCAGGTAAGCTGCGTTTTACATTTCTTCTTTTTTATGTTGCTGTTTTGTTGTTTTTTTTTTTCAACTACCCATAACAGTTAGGTGTTTTTACTTTTTGTTTTTTGGGCTAATACGGGCTAATACCAGAGGGGCCAAGAGGGTGGGATGCCAAGGGGTGCAAAACAAACGCAAATCATTTAACGAGCCCGGCTTAGAGATTGCTGCGCATATTGTTTTATATGTGCCCCCATGAAGGCTGAATACTCTTCTCACTTTACAGGATGCACTGGAAATAAGGGGATTTTCTTTTGGAAATTGTAAAGAATATTTAAATATTATAATAACTAGAAAGCTCATCCCAGGTTTTAATATAATTGTTTTGAAGATATGAAATAGTTGCTAAAGGGTAGTCTTTCGATGATGCTGCATTTATCCTTCGAAAATTTACTTTTAATCAATACTTTCCATAAAAATTTTAACTCATTCGTTCACTTAATAAAATATGACTTTATATCGTAGTATATTT
This sequence comes from Drosophila watanabei, assembly GCA_008042575.1. Classification (NCBI taxonomy): domain Eukaryota; kingdom Metazoa; phylum Arthropoda; class Insecta; order Diptera; family Drosophilidae; genus Drosophila; species Drosophila watanabei. Next base: position 64,895 of record VNJS01000883.1, read on the forward strand.
ATGAACTTAAACCCCGATTTTACCCTCAGTGTAGTCTCCATGAAAGTTGCCAGCAAATTGCGCGTAAATCCCATAAACCGTTTACAACTACAACAGCTCTCATCGGGCGTCATCGATGACGACGATGATGATGACGGTGGCTCCATGTTGTTGTTATTGTTATTGCCATTTGTTTTTGTTGCTGCTGATGATGCCACAACAGCCGCCTGCAACAATAACAAAGCGATTTTTATGCACACAGACATTGGCTCGTCGTCGGTTTTAACGCTACTCTAAAAGCGTTTTTCTTTTTCGCATTTCTTCTTTTTTTTTTGTGTTGAATCCAACCCGCTGACAAAGCTAAAACCCTCGCCTCGGTTTACTGACTAGCCAGGCTAAAGGTTCTTAAAAATAAAAAAAAAGAAAATACAAGTACCGTAAATGAAATTTATTTTTATTAGTTAAAACTCATGGCATTATTTGCATGCTGAGAGGAGGCAGTTGGGGGGCAAAGTGCATTAAGGGATTTGTCTCTGTGCAAAGCGGATACTGTGTCCCTATATCAAGGTGTTTTATGTCCTCTCTTGATTGAGAGGGCTTTAAATTTTTGGATGGTTATTGGAAATAAAATCAAATTGGCGCAGATTGCAATAAAGGTTTATCGTTAGAAAATTGGTTGGATTTATTTTTTTGCAATTTTGTATGCGAAATTGTTATATATTTTATGTATAATAGTACTTTTGTGTACAAATCTATTTATTGAATTTGTATTTTCAATAAAATTATTGAAATGCCCAAATAATTAAAATGTTTATGAGCTTGTTTAGTAGTAATTAAAATTGGAATTAAATGAGGAAATCTATGGGAAATAAATTAAATTATAATAGTTAATATAGTTATATATAGTTAACAATATTTATCTATTGATAAGGAAGTAAAGTGATTGAATTATATCTAAGATTTTATTACTTTTAACTTCATTTAGTTACTTTAGAAATCTTTTAAACAATTGAAGACGTTATTTAAAGACCTTAGAGTCAGACAAAGAGGTCTGCTCCGTTTATCGAAATCGTAAAAATTTACCGATTTCGATATTGTAAGAAAAAAAACAACTACTTTTCATTTCGGAAAGACAAAGTTGCCCGATTTACAAATCGCAAAAATCTTACGATATAGAGAACGTTCGGGGCACCGATCCCCTTTTTTAAAATTGAAATCGGTAAATATTTACGATTTCGATTACCGGAGCAGACCTGAAAGTTATATTTTCTATCATTTTAAATTTTTTCTTTTGGGAATTAATTCTTCCCATTACTTTCCATTTAAGGAAATTAAGTTTCTTCCTTTCTCTGATTAAATAGGTGCCTTACAAGAATAGCTCTTTAGGACCTTTTACCAACTAAAATTAATATTTTTGATAATATCAGAGGCAGAAACCTCCTTCCCTTAGAAGAAAGCTCCGCGGCTAAGCTTTCGCTTAACAGTGGCAAGAACTACCCCTCGCCATACTGTTAGATTCCAGAGCTACCCCTTACAACAAATTCTACGAGTTTCTACCCCTGATTTTTTCGGGGGGTTCACACCCCTCACACACTCCCCGAGTACCATACACACACACACACGAACGACTCGCATACCCACGCATAATTTGCACCTTGGCGTCATGCGCTCTGCCGATTTTAGGAGTCGACGTCGGCTTTTTGGCCATCGGGAAAATCAGTCGCCGTCGTCATCGTCGTAGTGGTCGCTGTGTGCCTTTCCCGTTCGTCAGCTTTTCACGAGGAACGCGCTTTCCGCGCTTCGGCATTCTGCGTTGCTGCGTTTCTCGAGGGGTTGTCAGGGGGTGGCACTCACTCGGGAAGCTCACCTGAAAAGCCGAATGGGCCACCACCACCAACAGCACCCCCTTTTTGGGCCACATTTCCGAAGCAGGTGTAACAATTATTATTTTCTCGTTGATTTTGCTGCCGACGTCGTTGTCGTTTTGCCTTTTTTCTCCCTCTCTCTTTCACTCTCTCTCTCTTTCTTACTCCCTCACTCGCTTGCACCTTTGCACCTTTTGGCGTGTCCTTGTCTCGCTTGCACTCACGCCTCTTTGGGTGGCGCACACGCATGGCGCATGCATTCGCTGTCTCACGTGGGTGGGTGTGTGGGTGTGCGAAGTCCGAGTGCGTTTGTGTGGGTGTGTGTGTGTGTGTGCCAGTAATGTTACTGCAACAATTGCGATTACAATAGTAACAAGAACAAGAGTAGGAGAAGAGGGCGTGAGTTTGATGTGGGGGGGTTTCCCTTTCGAGAATTTAGAAAACGAAGCTGGAAATACGGACAATACTCCTCCATTTCCGATCCTCAAAAGTCTTATATCCTTGTTCCCCTCTAAGTGAATTCTCCGCTTGACTCAGTTATTTTGATTCTGTTTGATTTTAAAAGCATATTATTATTGTTTTGAATGTTATATTTATACAGAAATAAAGTGAACAATATAAATATTATTTTATGGACATCTCATAACTATTTTTTTATATATTTTATATTGAAAATGTGTCAATTTATAGAAAAATGTTCTCTTAATAAACTATTAAGGTAAAATATTTGTTGTTTTCCCCCCATTAAACTTCGTTATATAAGCACTATATTTTATTATAATCCCTTTGAAAGTCGTAGTTTATTTTTCACATGTTGAACTACTCTTGATATTTTTATATTATAATTAATTTAATCTCTTAAACTGTGGTCTTTGTTGAAAGAACTATTAACTGACTTAAGTTAACCAAAATTGTAGATTTTACTAACGCTTTCTTTCTTCTAAAGACTTCTAATAAATAATAAAAAATAATAAAATATAATTTTTAGACTTTATTCTATAAAAAAACCTTATAGAGAAGATAGAGTATAATCTTATCCTTAGAAACACTTGTAGTATAAGAGTTCAATACTAAAGCTTATACTGTGATCTTTAACAATTCTTAAAGTAACAAAATCTACACCATTAATTCTGAATTATAATTTATAATTTATATTAAATATCTCTTCATTCTTTGGTAATAATTTTGTGGTATAAGAGCTCATTGGCATTACCTCGAAGCTAGTACTGAACAAAAGGCACTTGATAATTGCGCACCTGAGGAGAGCAGGAGAAATGCGAAATAAATCCCACTACAGCCGGCAGGTAGCAGCAGGTTAACAACAACAGCTGAGAGCGAAGAGAGAGAGAGAGATTGAGAGGAGAGAGCATAGCAAAGGTGTGCTACTGATGACGAACCACATTTTTTCTTCTGTTCCTTGCCATATTTTCTCCGCCATACAATTTTTTCGGAGTCGTCGCTGCAAAGAGGAGAAATTCCGAACGACGATGAGAGCCGATGCCGATGGGTTCTTGGTTCTTGGTTCTCGGGTTCGTAGTAGCCTCTCGTTTCTCGGCTTTTGGGTTGCTTGCTCGGCTCGGTTGGTTTTCGGTTTTCGGTTTTTGCTGGCCCGAAGTCCGGTTCTTTGGAGAAGGCCCACTGTTGCTTTATTTTGGTTAACAACACGCTCCTCTGCCGTCGCCGCTGTCGCAGCTAGCGTCGCTGCCAACGCCGGCGTCGGCGCAACAGATTCACGGACTCCGAAACAAAAAGGTATATTACCTTAGAATGCCAGTCGTTCTTACTTCAGTCTTCGTACAGTCTTTGCTTTAACCCGTTCCAAACTCTGTCCGCCGCTGGCTCTCTATAGGAATAATATAGTAGTGCTCGTCTTCGTACTCGTACTCGCACTCGTATAACAGCCTCGTGTCGCATCCGTATCGGTATCGTATCGTATCGTATCGTATCGGTGTGCTCCGTGTTCCCTCTGGTTACGTTCAGTTATCATCATCATCATCATCATCATCCGTATCGAAAGTCCGGTGGTTCTACTCTCGCCGTCGCAGTCGCAGCCAAAGTCGAAGTCTCTGCCGAAGCCACCGTCGCTGCCAGCGTAGAAAACATACAGAGCGAAAACCCACCACCACATCATCATCATCGCAGCACACACACCTCCGCTGGCCAGGCGACATCATCCTCTAGTAGTAGCAGCAGCAGAAGCAGCAGTAGCAATAGCAGCAGCAGCACGGCAGCAGCAACAGCAGCAGCAGCAACTCACCTCCGAAAATTTCAATATCCAAATCAAAGTCGGGTTCAAATCGAAAACGGCCGCAACAGCAGCAACAACGCAACGCAACGCAACGCAACCTCTCAGCACGCGGATAATGATAAAAAGAAAATAACACGCGCAGTTCACATTCAGTGCCCGACTTGAACAGATCACAGCCACTCCCGAGAACACTAGAGAAATTCCACAAGAAAGAAATAATAATAATAGTAATAATATCTCAAACAGAATCAATTGATCAAATCCGAAACCCGCTTCCGGCTTTTTTGCGCGTGTGTGACCAAAACCAAACAAAGCAAAGCTAAACTCTAATTTTCATTTTTCCCCCAGTGCTACTTCTCTAAAAAATGTAAGAAGAAATACAGAGTTAAAATTATAAAATACAAGAAAAACAAGCCAAGAACAAAACAGAATAAAGAAAGGCTTAACAATATTTTGTGCTCCCCGAGAATACAAATAAAAAAACAAGTAATAATTTAACAATAAACGAAAAAACGAGCCGAGAGTTCGTTGCTCGAGAAGCTCTCTTCAATTCCCGAACTCATCGCTTCTTATAGGCCTTGGCAACAACAAGTTCTGAGCCATCAATCTCTCGTTCGTTCTTTGGCTTGCTCACTCTCTCATTCTTCTGGGAGACACTCTCTTTCTTTTTTTTACTTTTTGGGCCGCCGTTTAAGCCAGACACATAGGCCAAGAAATTTCCCAGCCGGCAAAACGCACAGAACAACCCAACAAAGAAACACGTTTTTGTGTTTGAAAGAAAAAGAAAACAGAGTAAAGGCAGAGGCTGAAATAAAAGCAAAGCAAAACAAAAAACACAGAAAAATAGCAGGCGAAAAATAAAAAGAAAGAGCAGAGGAGAAGAGAAGAGAAGAGGAGCTAAGGAAAGAAGGAAAAAACGCAGACGTAGCCGACTTCTTCTGGCCATAAAACCTTATGGCCAACAGCGTTCCAATAGGCCGCACACACAGCCCAGCGACTCACTTGACTTGACTCCTCTCTTGGCCACTTGTCGCTATTGCCATTGCTATTGCTATTGCTACTGCTAAGTACGCATCCGAATAATTCCCGTAGTTTATTTTTATTGTTGTAATTACACGTCTGCTGTTCTCCTCTTCGCTTCGCTCCTTACCTGAAATTTCTACTACTTCTTCGAATATTATTATATATTCTTTTTTTTTGCGCCAAGCCAAAGTGTGACTCAACAACAAAAACAAAAAGAGTAAAAAACAGAAACCGGTAAAGCCAAAGAAATTTCGTGCGTGTGTTAATCAGAATCTTCGCCAGCCAGAGAGAGAAAGAGAGAACCAGAGCCAGAGAGAAGCTTCAAAAAACGTGTTTTTTCTCACAACACAACAATAAAAAAGAATTAAATTATTTACACACACTCGAAATAAGAGGGGACAAGGAGAGCACAAAATATTATATGAGCAAAAACGCGAAATATTCCATACAATTATTGGTTCTTTTTTACTGCTTTTGTTCCAGAGCCATAATTACAAGTCTCCGCAACTTAACGAAAAAAAAAAAACAAGAAACAAAACAAATATTTATTGAAAACAAAAACAAAAAACAAAAACTCTTCTTCACTCTTCATCCAAAACTCCAACCGACTCTGACTCGACACTTAATTGGTAATAAGAGCAAATTATTATTAAATATTCATGCCCATTGTGTCTCGTTTTTTTGTTTGTTGTTTCTTATTTTGTGCATATAACTATTATTCATTCGTTTGTGTTTAATTGTTATTCACTTCATTTGGTTTCCCATTTCTACAATATATATTTTGCTATTTTTTGGAGCTTTCAAGTTTGGCTTTGAATTGGCAATAAAAAAGAAATCGACATCAAAATGTATACATAAATTCAAAAATGTTATCAATTTAGTTGTGAAGAGCTTTTCATTTGATTTACATTTCAAAAAAACATTCAATTTCATTTATGCCTCGCAAGGTGAAAAATAATCACACAAATTCTCTGCCATCTCTTGACCAGCAATCAGAAACTTAAATAGAAATGCAGTATAAATATATATCCAACGAGAAATCAAAGCGAAAGAGTTCCCTGGTATTTTTCTAAGCCCCAAATCCGAAAATCCCTCTCCAAAAACCCAAAACCCGCCCCCAAAAAAACCCATCAGCCATCAAACAGAAACCATTAAAGAATCAAAATCAAACCCAAAAGACAACAAAATATCAAGTTAACACAAAGAAATCACACAAAACGAGAAGCAGGCAAGAAATTAAAAAGTGGTGAATTGTTGCTAAAATCAAGAGAATCTGAAGAATTTCATTCGATACAGAACAGTATTTTAAATTATATTTATTCGAATTAAGTGTAATCGAAGATTTGAAAAAAGGATATTTACAAGCGAAATCGAAGAAAAGGAATCAAAGAAGTATTGTGAATTTTATATAAATTTATATATACATATATATCCAACATATATCTATATATATTTGTATGTTCGGTTGTTAATTTTGAGCGTAATTTAAAAAGAGTGCTGTTTTTTGCGGGGAAGAAAAAAGAGAATCAATTAACAAAGGTAACCACAAAGGGAAATCCGCAAAGCGATAAAAGGAAAGGAAAAAGGTGATAGCCCCTGATAGCTAGCTGGAGGGATAACCGCGCGAATAAAGGTTGTTAAATCGAAAATTAAGTATAAATATTTACAAAAGAGCGAAATCAACCCGTTTTAAATAGAGCAACATATCAATCAATTGAAATCAGCGCATCAAAGAGGACAGAGGGCAAATGATGATGAGAACAAATCAAACAGAAATAGCCAGGAATGAATTAGATGTATAAATAAACCCCCGATATCGCAACTCGAATTAGTGTTTGTCCAACACAAAAAAAAAATTAAATCATTAATTGTCTATGCATACTGACTTAAATATCGGTTGTAACGAGGCGTGTAGTAGAGTCAATTTGTAGGTTTTAAGCCAAGCAGCGTCAATCAGAGACCCAATCTCGAATCACTCTCTCTCAATCTCTCAATCACTCAATCACAAGTAGCTTAAGGTAAGACGGGGCTTTACGATTTTAAGGGAGTTTTTTGGGGGATCGCCGGGTCTAATCAATGCCTCGATCGACAAGAAATCGCGTTTTGACAATCACACGAAATTAGCGTATTTCATATATATACACATCGGTTCAGATCAGCCAGTCAGCGGCAGCTACTGACTCTGACAATATAGGATTTATATATATATATACATCTCTACATCTGTATATTTATAAAGAACTTTTGCTAGCTTTTAGCACACTTTACAGATCCTAAATCGAACCTCTATTCTACGACAATCTCTAGCGACAACAACCAAACTCTCCTCTTGGTAAAACCTTCGAGACTTAACCCTAAACAATCTACAATCAATCGACCTACAATCAATCCGAACTTTAAACAATCTTCAAAGCGGTTTTCAAATCAAATCTCTATACACACATATTTACAATCATCGTCTAAGATAGTAGTGATATATATATCGTACATTATAGGGATTATTAACACTTAAAGTACGCTCAAAAGACAGTTAGTAATAGTGGTTACGTGCTCTTTTTTTCTGTCCATCGACTTATTGTAGCAACAATTCGCGTAAAGCTTAACGACACACAATTGGCATTATAGCATACTCTTAGCCATAACATCGAAAACTAATTCAATTGGCATTATATTCGATATTTAGATAACAGCAAACAGAGCTCATATATATATATAAAACAAAATATTATATATTCACCAAAACACACACAAATCAAATCCTGTGCAATTATCCCCAAACTCAAAAAACCACCCGTCAAGAAAATACCAAAAAAGTAACAAAATCAAAATAAACTTCGAAACGCGCCAAAAAAGAATTTAATAAAAATACAAGAAAAAGCTAAAACACTGTAAAGAAAAACAAATACGAGAAAAAATCAAGTGCTAAAAAAATTAATACAAGGAGGAGATTTTTAATCAACATTTGTTGCCAATAAAACTGTCATCATTGCCGCGTTAACAGAAACCACGGCGTCAGCAGCGATTGCAGCGCTCAGTATCAGCAGCAGCTCTCAAGCGTCGCTCGCCGCCAGCGCCAACGCCCCTGCCACGCCCACAACGCCCACGCTCACACCCACACCGCCCACGCCAACGGCCACGCCCACGCCCACGCCGCCCACAACAGCAGCGACAACGGTAAAGAGCGAGATCGCTGCCACCGATTCGGCCGAGTGTTCCCCTATACAAGATTTAATCATGGTAAGCGCCGCCCAAAGAAATCCGATCCTAAAATCAGCCTAAAAAAAAATTAAAAAGATTACCGAGAAATCCAAAGCACAAAAAAAATGCATAAATATATCAAGAATTAGAATCGCAAAATTATCACCAGAAAAAGTAATATATAAAATAATACAAAATTCGAAATCAGTATCAGGAACCACATATCTGTCTTGATCGAGGCCATAACTACCTATATCCAACTATATAAAGAGCAAAAATATATATGAAACTTGTACAGTTTACTATGCAAAAAGCCAACTATATTCCTAAAATTAATTTTTTTCGGTTACCTCTCTCTCTCTGAATCTATCTGCCATAATTAACCTATATATATCTAAGAACTAATCTGTATATTTCGATCAATTTCAAATAGATCTGAAATGTGTCAATGGTGCTGGCTTTTAATTTACTTCTAAGTTGTAAATATTTTAGACTTTAAGTTGATTTGGTTTGTTTTTTAAGGGAAACTAGTTTTAGTTTTAATGATCACTTAACACCTTGTATATATATGTATGGTTTATTTTTAGGTTGTGTTTCGGGTTGCCAAGCCATTGACATTAAAATCTAATTAAAAGCCAAACACATGATTTGGCCACGAGCAAAAAAAAAATAAGAAACTTTCTCGACTTCTTTGCTTCAGCCTCACTTCTTTCGCATTGTGGCCAAATTGTGAGAGGAGGGCCTCGATCTTTTGAAATTGAACAACAAAATCTCTGTGCCACACTCTGTCTCTCTGCCTCTGTCTCTATCTCTGCCTCTGTTCCCGTCTCTATCTTTACGATTCTATCTCTGGTTCCAATTGTAGTTTTAACTATCCACTGGTAGCGCTCGCTAAGCTCAACCCTCTGCTCACTGTCTCTCTCTATCTCTCACTTGACTTCTCCGCTATCTCTATCTAAGATGCCACTTTTGAATCACTTCCTGTAGCCCAAAACTCTTATTCAACAGCTCCAGATCCCCAAGAAAAATATAAAACACAGTGATTATCAAACCATCCCTTACTATTCCAAACAATTTATGTGGAAGTGGAATTGATAAAAATGTTTTATATTGCAGAAATTGCAGAAAATTACTTTTATTTTTCAGTTAGTCAAGATTTAAAATATATAGATTCATAGTACAAGTTAAAAAGTATCTTTATAAAACTTTACAAAGCTTAAAAACTATATCAATAACGAGTATTTTTTTTATAGTTAAAACAGTAAAAAGTTTTTTTCTTTATTTAAATTATAAGTTCTATATAAAATGATATTATTTTAACTGTCAATTCCAATTCCACAAAATATTGTATCTGAATGGATTTCGGGACTAGGTAACATTACAGGTCTCCCCCACTCAACACACCAAACTTTTCAGTTTGTTGCAACTTTATGTTTGTTATTATTTTTTTGTGAGAAAAAAAAATATAAATAAAAGAAAAAAAACAAGAAATACCAATTCAAAAACCAAACTGAAAACCCAGACCATAAAACCAAATACAACAAATAATCTGAACCTGAACCCACCACGCACAGCAAATGCAATTGTTGCACGCACCGCCGTCCACGCATCCGCATCCTCCACATCCGCATCAGCATCAGCATCCGCAGCAGCAGCAGCAGCCGCAACAACAGCCCCAGTTGCATCCCTATCAGGCCATGCAGGTGCAGCACCAGCATCAGCAGCAGCAGCAACATCAGGCGGCAGTGTTCCACCAGCAAGTGGCAGCTATTGCCGCCCAACAGCAGCAGGCGCAACAACAACAGCAGCAGGCACAGCATCAGCAGCAAATGCAGCAGCAATTCCACTACCAAGCCCAAGCTCAGGCTCAAGCCCAGGCCCAAGCTCAGGCCCAGGCCCAGGCTCAGGCTCAGGCCATGCTGCAGACATACATGCAGCTGCAGGTGAACAGTGTCCCGGTGACGCCCACCAAACCGTCGGCGGCAACAGTGGCAGCAGTGGGTGCTGTGGGTCCAGTGCCCATCTCCGTGCCGGCGCAATTCTTCGCGGCGCCGAGCACACCGCTGACGATCATTCCGACGATCATACCGGCCACGCCCACTTCGGCGGCCACCACACCGACCAACAATGTAAATAATACAGTTAATCTATCAGCCGTAACTAGAACTACTACCACTACTACTAAAGAGCAGCCGCTGGCAGCCGGCGGACATGGAATCCCAAACGCTGGCCAGCAGCAGCAGTACCAGCGCCAGCACCAGCAGGAGGCTGCCGCCTCCTCCATATTGGGTCCGGCACCGTCCCTGATCCTGGCCAGCGTTCGGGGTTGCAGCAGCGCCAGCAGCGGCTGCAGTTCTGCATCTTCTGATTGTTCTATGCCATCGCCAACTTCACTACACTTATCTTCTCCTAAAAAGGTTTGTGTGTTCACTAAAAAAAAAAAACGAAAAAAAAAAATTGAAAAACGCTTTGAAAACAACTCTCTCTCTCTCCTCCTTCTTCATCCATTTAGATTACCTCTCTTCTCCCCTTTTTTATAAACTAACTAACTCTACCGCTTTGCCTGCCGTTTTTTTGTGAAAAACTAACACACTCCCTCTCTCTCTGGTTTTCCAACACTCACCAACGTAGAATTTGCGTAGAACTTTCTCATTTGCTGTTGTAATCCTGAATGTTGTAATTATTAGCTTTTGTAATTTTAGAATTTGATAAATTGTAAGACTCTTAAGTTAGATCTAATACATTTATACCTTTAAATCCATAATATTCTACTTACTCTAGGAAGAATGTATCCTTTTCTATTTGAAATTTATTTGATTGCGTACTCTTATAATAGTTTCCGAGAATCCTGTATATAATATTCACTAATATATTATATTAGTTTGCAAATAGTTTCTACACAACGATAAATGATATATCTAAGGGTTTTATAAAAAGTATAAAATACTTGAGATTTAATTTTATTAATTTAATATCAAAAGAAACTAAAAGAACTAAAGTAATAACTAGGAACTCTTCTGTCTCGTTATATTTAAAGGAAACCCTCTTTCCTTAAAGCAATTTCTCTCCCTTGTTAACCATGTGCTGTTAGGGTGCGAATTGGAAGACAATTAAATGCCAATTAAATAAAATTATATATATGAATATAGGGCGCCGGCTGTTTGGGTTCCTTTTATACTTCACTTGTGCTTTTTTATGGGCCCACGTCGGGCTCAAGGATCCCTTTTCCTTTTTTTTTCGTTCTTGTTTGGGTTGTGTGAGTCAATTGCGCGTAATAAAATAATGTGCAACCGCTCGGCCAGCTGACCAGCATACAAATGAGCTCCAGCTAGCCGATCGGGTTTCTATATAAATTCCGCACGAATTTATGGACTCAATCTCAACTTTGTGGGAAGTTCCGAAGGACAACAAAAAAAATGGGGTTTTGCAAAAAAGAAAAATAGGAAAAAGAGAAACAGCAAGCTTGACTGGGTTTATTATTTTATCAGTCATAACTATCGCGTTGCAGGCGGACATTAACCGCAATTGTTTGGCCAGCACTTACACTTTGTCCCCGCCAACTTTTCCGGCTGGACTTGGTCCTTTGCCTCCTCCTCGCCGGGCAACATGTCGCCCATATTGATTAGTTGGCGTTGAAAATTCCGCTGCAATTTGTTGGCGCAAAACTGCAACCTGCTAGTGCTTTTTTTTCCCCACCCACCGGAGAATGGCAGTTGTATGACCCTTTGCTCCTCTTTCAGTTGTATTTCCCCAGTTGTTGCCACCAGTGTGGCCAGTGTCGTGTTTCGCCCCGTATCCTGTGTCCTTTGTGTTAGGTGTCCTAGTGTCCGGCGTGTCCGAGTGTCGGGTGTCCACGGTGCGTATGTGTTGTGCTCTGTTTGTTATTCTACGGAACGGGTCTGCCGCATTTATTATCGATTTATCGTGGCCAGCAAAGGAGCTGCCTGCAATTACCACAACACCCTTCGATCCCCGACTCTCATTAATGTTTAAACTGTACTTAAATGACTCTATTATAAGGACCCTTTCCCCTTCACAAGGGACACATGCCGCCGGGCCACGTTAAATTATCTGTAATTGATTTTGTTTAACATACGGCACCGGCACTCCGACTCTGACGACACCTGACCGTGGCAGAAAAACCGCCCACAAATTATTTAAATCGTTTGATTTCCATTTGTTTTATTTTTCCATCTGCAGTCGGACATGAAAATATTTTGTGATTAAATAGTTTTCGCATCGATGCTCCTGCTGTGTAATTATTATTGTTTTAAGCACACAAAAACGGCCACACGGCTCAGTTGTATATTTAAATTGAATTCATTTGTACGAGTATTGTTTTGGGTATTTGTACGACACAACCGCTTTTCCAATTTCCACCTGTAATTCCCATTGTTGGCAAATATTTTCCACGGAAACAGCAGTGAACTGCCTAAGCAAATAAAACTGAAACCGTAACTGAAACTGAAACTGAAACAGAAAGCCGGCGACAAACAACCCCAAGGTGCTAATAAAGCACCACAAAAACCGCAGGATAAACAAGGATATTGACAGTGAAACATGAAAGATTCCACTCTCTCTCTCTCTTTCAGGATAAATAGAAAATTTTTCAAATTAGGCGGGTCTCTTGGGGGGAAATAGAAATAAACTTGTTTCGCTCAAGTGTCGCGCGGAACTCGCTTTGAAGTGTCGAAGTCAGTCAGCCTGCACTTCTAATAATATAAATAATAAGCTGGATGCTGGATGCTGGAAGCTGGCGAGGTCCGGGGGATAACTGCCGGCCCTCGGCCAACTTACAAACGCTCAAATAAACTTTTTAAATTTAAAAATTCATCAAACTTTCAAGCCGCGCACGACGCCGCCAAGTCAAACAAACTAGATGAGCAAAGACTGCGGGGTCAGCAGGGGAACAGAATCAACAAAATAATAATAATAATAAAAAATATGTATATATAAGTGTATAGATGTGAGAGCGGAAAAAATTACATTAATCCGTAATCGAAAAACTTGACTCGGACCTCGGAACACGGAACACGGTGGAAAAGTTTTCTTTTGCCTCGCGTTGAAATTTATAACAGCATTTTTTCGTATTTTATTTTATAATAAGCGATTTACAAGCGAAAAAGTGTTTTTCAACTACAAAATTTCAATTATTTTCCCCGGGGGTTGTCCGGCAATAAAATAAATTTGAAATTTAAATGCACAAAAGATAAAGTCTTCTACTAACGCCGTTGTTTTGCCCCCTCTTAAGAAAAAACAGAAAGTGTGTCAAGAAATGGGACAAGCAATATGTTGCCCAAAATAAGTGAGGGCAGGCGAAAAAGGAATTGCTTCGTGCTTGCATCAAATTGAGATGAGAAAATAAAATTCAATAAACTCTTGTTAAGCACGCAGCAGCAGCAGCAGCAGGAACGAGGAGGGGACAGCAGCTGCGTGCTCCGAAACAGGACAACGTTTTAAATATTGACAGCTACGAAAAAGGGGGGAGAGTCCTGCCCCCCCCACACTCTGTCTTTCCTGGTATCCCTGATGACGAGGCTGCCGGGTAAATAGATAAATCAACCCCAGGGACATGTACACCAAGCATTTTTGCATTGATCAAAAGACTAGGCTTGGGTACATCAGGGGGTTTTTTCGGCTGGCTTGGACTTAGCCAAAGGACACACAGGACGCAGGCATTGTTATGATTTATCCGGCTTCCAGCAATCGATTTTCGTAGCACACTTTTTGGGGCTCATCAAAAATCTCGATTCATACTCATAAGAGTGGCCTAATCATAAAGGAAAATATGTCAGTCCTAGATTGAACTTTTTCTTTAATGCAGAGAAGTTTATGATGAAAAATTTATATTTTTTCCAGGAGTTTTTCTATCAATTTTTAGCTATAAACCAAGTGAGTTCTTAATTTATTTAACTGCCCAAACTGTCAGTTTATTTTACTTTTAATTAAATTAATGATTCGCAGGCCCACTGTACGCGTGTCTTGGTCTGATTTTGAGCTCCTCTGATTCTCCTCCGCCTGTCGCTGACAAACAAATTAAAAAGTTATGACTAAAAACGTTTCGCGCTCGGCAATGAAATGAAATTTGTTCGCTCGGACAACGCTCCCTCTCTCTACTCCAGTATTCTGCAGTGTTCCTTGGCGATGCCGCTGGCTAAATTTAAATTGCTTTTGTTGCGCTTTTGTAGTTGTCTAGTTGGAGCTGCTCCTCCGGCTCCTCCAGCTCCTACTGCTTCCTATTTTCCCGCTCCCGCTGATGATGATTTTCCTTTTTGCCAGCGCAAGTTTTCTTTGTTGTTTGCACAAATAGTTTTTGTCGCCAACGCGCACAGCCATAAAAAATGCCAGATTTTCTTTTGAATGGTGCGGCGCGTGAAAAGAGATCTCTAAAAAAAAAAATAAAATAAATACAGAAAAAAAGTAGTGTGTAGATGCGAATTAAGTTTGCAGTTAAACGGCCACGGCTAAGCGCATTAAGAGAAAAGTTTTTGCATCCAATGGCGCTTTTTCCTATTTTCCCTTTCCCCCCGTTAAATTACTACAACCACTATTATAATTTTTTTTTCCTGCTGGTTTTTGGCCAGAACTTTGTGCTGAAATCATTAAAAGCTTAAATGCGGCGACCAGGAGGAGGACGAATATGAATATGAATATTGAATGTGCGCCGGAATGAGTGACTGAACTGAACACTGAGGCCATTAAAAGCGACGTGCCCTGCCCTTGTTGTACTGTACCCCCTTCCCCCTTACCAAAAAGCCAACTTGCGGGGTTGTAACTTTGGCTTTTACGAGCGCAGAATGTTTGCCCTCCAGTGCACTAATCCACCGAGCACACACCGAGCATAGGAGCAGCGGCAAACTGGCAAACTAGGAAACTGGGGAAACTGGGAAAACTACTGGCAAAGAGAGAGGGACACACACCCCACATGTGAACCCAAGCTAACCGGGCACTCACTCACTCACTCACTCAAACTGGAAGCGACAAACTAACTTATTAATATGCAATGCACACTTTGTTGCTGTATTAATTGCAATATTAAATTTCCACTAATACTCGCTTAGCAGGGTCAGGACCAAAGGCTCACCTTACCTCCTGCACTGTGCTGAAAAGCTTAGTATTAGTAAATAATTGCAGTCTTTAAGAGAGTGATTATAATTATAATACTCCTTGTATTTCAGGGGTGGAATCAACCGAGGATTTTGACAGGAAACATGTTCTTTGATCATAAATATCTTACCTAGTTGGGCTTAAAATGAGAAATTAATCAATTTCAACTGATATTTGAGAAGGTTAAAGGTTTTAAAGGCACACTGCAAAGTCTTTCCTTTAAAATGATAATTAATTAGTATTCTTGAATAAATTTAAATTTTTAAATGCAATTTGCTATTTAAAACCTTTAAAACATTGTAAAAAAAAATTCAAATCTTTTGAATTACACTTTAAAGTTGCAGCAAATTCTTGTATAGTTTTTATTACTTACTTCTTCAGTTAGTTTATTTCTCTCAGTGGCTTTGCCTAGCTCGTTCCACCTGAAAAGTTTCGCCGCAACTTTTAGCGCGGAGTAAAGTGAGTTGAAAACACCTAGAACCAAGTAATTATTACATGTTTACGTGCGCCAGGACGGCGTGTATGCCCCGTCGCCTATTCCTATGCCAGGATACTACGAGTATATTCCAAAGGATGCCTGCCTGCGTGTGTGTATGATCCTTGGTTCATTCGGCATGCGGCACGGGTGCGCTGAAAAGCGATACTAATGATAAGTTCTGCTTGCCAGGAGTCCGTCAGCGAAATGAACTCAATTTGCTACGTTTTACATTACCACGAGCCCAGGAGCCAGAGTCGTCCGGACATCATTTCCATACGTGTGTGAAAATGTTGGGTAGATATATATTTTTTTTGGGGCGAATTGGGAGGAATTTTCGTGCTCGGTTGCCCGCAGCTTGTGATGTATGCGGCTGAGCAGGGGAAATTCTGCGTCTGGCAGCTGGAAATTGCACTCGCACAACGCACACCTAGAGAGAGAGAGAGAGAGAGTAGGACGAGTTGAAAAAGAAATCTTTCCAAAAATTTTATAAATGTTTAAAAGGTGCAGGGTGTAGTTGTAGGAAGTAGTAGTACTACCTGCATCGATGCCAGACATAATGTTGGCTCAACTTGGCAGTTAACCAAATTTACACACTCGCAATCTGAGAAAGAGAGAGAGAGGCTGCAAGTGATTTCATTAACTAGAGTTACGCAAACATGGAGCAGCAGCAGCTGCTTGTGAAATTAATTTGTTCAAAAATAAGTTTTCCGAGGGCAAAGTTTTTCGTGTTTGCATAGCACACTTCTCGGGGCTGATTAATATCCACAGACACTGCCTCTATAGCTCGAGGAACTCCTCCTCCTTCCATCTAATTATTATTGTAGAGCTTCGCGTGGAATATGTGTGTCAGGGCAAAAGTTGCCAGAAATTTAAATTTATGCAGGGCAATAAATAATTTATTTTCAAATAAGAACACACATGCTAATGCCTAATTTGTGGCCCTGCTCGGGAGTTGAGCCTGATTTAATGCAGCTGAGAGTTGGGAAAGTGGAAAGAACAATTGTCACCTTGACTTGCAGTCAACATCAACATCAAATTTTCCGCTAGTTTTATATGCATAAATGCAAAATGCCAGCCAGAAGGCAGACTTTTGATGAGTTGTGCAATTTCCCAGGCAGCCAGTCCGAGGAACAAAAATAGAAAAAAAAAGAAAACGAGTGAAAAGCCCAGGCTATTGTCGCCTTTGGTTCGCCTTTTGCCTTTCAAGCGATTTTTCCTCTAGCACCCGGAAAAAGCCAAAGACTGCGCCTGATTGTCTGTGTAAATGCGGCGCCAATTTTTTATGCTCATAAATGCAGAAGGCAGAAGGCAGCAGGCAGACCAGCAAAAGCGACTTCACTTTCCACTCAAGTTCATTGTATTTGCATGGACGACCCCCAGACCCCCGACCCCCTGGCATATTTTCTGCTGTTTCATCATTCTCATCAACAGACATTGCTCATACGCCACGTTGTTCGGTGGCAACAAAAGCCGAACTGGGCAAAAGCTGCAGTTCATATAATTTTTTTCCTTCCATACCTTTTTTTCCAACTCTCCCGTTCTCCTTGCTTTGTCCGAACCAAAACGTTAACAGTATTTTCAGCATTTTCGAGACAGTTTGTCATAATTCCATAGAATCAACTTGGCATTTTTTTTTCTCGTTTGTGCTGGTGCTTCCTTCTGCTGGCTTCGGAGCTTCTTCTTCTTCTTCTTGTGACGTTTTATTGTGTCAACATGACAAATCGTCAAGTGTCGGGAGAGGATTCCAGGGGGGGCCATTGTTGGTAAGGGGGATTAGAAGAAATACGGGCTTCCCCTTATTTAATTTGAAGGTGGTCTTTAATGGTCTAAATGGATGGTTGTACAGAGCGAAAAAGGGGTTGCTTGATTGATTTATTTGCAGTTTATTCTACTTACCAAATAATGTTTGTTTCAATTTATTTTATAATATTAATTGCCTTATTTTATATTGTTAAATTACAAGATATTTTTAATTTGTTACTCGAATTTTTATAATAATAAAAAATGTTTGTAAAAATATGAAATCTGTTTGTTTTATTAGTTTAAATTTTGTATTTTTTGTGTTTATTTCACCCTAAGGAATATTAAATAATTAAATAATCATATTGGAATATTTTGCTTTTTCTGTGCTTATTTTTGTTATTATACTCTATTATTTGTTTAATGTTTATATTTCAGCAAGTTTTAAAATTACTTTTTCAGTGCCTCTTTCTCCCAGTTTAGAGCCCCGTTTATAACCCTTTCCCAAAGCTTGACCCTTTCACCTTTTTTTTTCGTGTTTGTTGCTTTCTGATGGTTACCGGGGATTTGAATTGTTTCACTTTTTATCAGTTGGCCCATAAATTCAATCGCTCAATTACAATATTTGGACCATCGTATGCAAATTTATGAGCATTTTCATTTCGATCAATTTACTCTGCTACTATTTCTCGTCCTTCTCCTGCTGCTCCTTCTCCTCCTCCGACTCTTCACATCCCGAAAGTGGAAGTGTGACTGCCGGCTGTCTGAGTTATATTTATGCTTTTTACAGCCACCTTCGAAGGAGAGAAAAATTTATTCATTGAAGTTTTTACAGTCAACTACACACCTCCTCAATGCGGTTAGCCATCGCATCATCATCCACATCCTCATCCTCATCTGCCCTTCTGAAGCTGAGCTGAGCTGCTCTGAGCTCTGTGTGTGGTGAGCTCCTCCTTGGTCTGACGTAATCATTCATACTTCATCAAGTTGACCCGACTATATGGCTTGCTTTTCTATTCAGACCTCGAAGCAGCAGGTCCTGCTGTGCTCCTCTCTGTCCCTGCTTCATTGCTATGCAAACTGCTCCCAATGGCTACGTTTAATGGTCAAGTGTGTAAAATTGCATAGCAAATCGCTGGGATGGTGGAAAAGTGGAGATGTGGAGAAGCAGCAGACAGAGGAAACGATTCCGGTACGACCATTGCTCTTAGATAAACATCTTTGCCATCTGTTTTTGCTCCACTTTGCTCAAGTTTTGCGTCCTACGGTACTGGTTACTGGATACTGGGTACTGGAGGTCCTGAGACTGCTGACTGAGTTACATATTGATGTGATTTACCACTCATGTCTTTGGGGCCTTCTCTGTCCCCGGCAAATTGTTTTGGAATTCAGTTTCGAATCGATTCTCCTTGCGGCATGATATACACGCCGATACAGCCGATTCATCGCACATTTTATGCCTCCGTTTGAGGTCCAATTTGAACGTCTGTTTGGGGCCATAAAGTATCGGAGGAAAAATAAATTGAAACTTCACCTGGAGTAAATTATGGTTGAGCTTCTGGTTGTGGTGCTCTCGTAGTAGTTTATTGTCAAATGATAATTGGAGTGGATTTCAGATATGCATTAAAAGAGTACTGTACAGGATTAAATCCTTATTTAATCAAGGAATACTCTCTCCTTTCATTGACATCTTTAAAATCTACCTGGCACACCTTTACTTATTTGTTATATGCTAATTTCTAGCTATTTTCCAAGTACGTGGGGCCTCAGCCTCTTCATCAATCAATTTTCAAGAAATTCGTGAGCTGCCAGGCACCTCTGTCGCTTTCCCATTGTTGATTTCATTATAATTTCGATTTGCATAACCGAATGTCTAAGCAACAATTTAGCATTTGGGGCCCCCACGGTCCAAAACGGTCGCCAGGGACTCCTTTTCACTGTCAATTGGTCCAAGGATTTCAAGCTGAGTGGGAGTTATGGCCTTCTCCGAGTTTCAGTTCGGAGTTCATCATCATCATCATCGTCGTCATCTTTTGGGGCGGAGTGTATCAATTTTGGGGGCCTCACATTTCATTAGCTTGTCAACATTTGTGTAGCCCGACGAGCCTGTGATGTGATGGCCATGTCTTTGACACTTCAGCCTGCGGCGTGCGCCTCAAATTGTAGTTGCCATGGCCATGTGCCACAGCAAGATGCTTTGGCCCAAAAACAGTGCTGCCTCTGCTTACGACTGGGGATTCAAATAAGTAGCCAAGTGTCTGGGATTTAAGGGAGATAAAAGTATCTAAGATTTAGTTGAAGAAGCCCTTAAATAACGTGTGTTTTATGAGTGCTGAAAGGTGAAGAGGGGGAACGATTTAAGTCTTTTTTTGATAGTTAATAAATATTATATAAGAAAGGAAAAGAAAGCAATGTTTCAGTAATAAAATAGTTTTTGAACACTTCATTTTAGTTTATGAAATTACTATTTTTGTCATCTTTAGCTTCTTTAACCCTTTTTCAACCGTTTAAAACTCCCCCAAAACCAGCTTGAAACTGTCCAATCGAACAGCTCTGCACAAGAGTGGATGCTTCAGTTGAAGTTCTTGCCCTAAATAGTTAAACTGCTTAGCGAGTGTCTTGCGATTTGGCAGACTATGCCACATGCTCCGGTTGCTATGCAAATCAATTTTCCCCCCTGAAGCTACAGAAAGCAGCAGCAGCAGGAGCGAGTATTTGCTTTGCTTTGGCCTGACGGACTACGACGAAGTTCATTAGTATTTTGTTTAGTTAACTTTCCATGTTATATCGGCTGGCAGGCGGCAGGCTGGGCTTTTGAACTTTGATACCCAGAGATTTTCGAAACGCTTTTGTGCTCACTCAGTTAATTTGTTTTAATTGCCATAATTTCATCCTGATGCTGCCCCCCTTTGATTTTCATGCAAATTTTAAAGCGCTTAAATTGTGGCGTACACACAGAAAGGAAGAAGGATCTCTCTCTGGGTGGGAGAGCCAGGTAACGAGCTGTACAAAACGAAATCCTTTTTTAACAAAGAAGCCGGAGGGAGGGCAAAGAGAAAGGAGCAGGGGAAATCATAAATTTTGCCCAGAAGCCATAAAAGTGTTCAGCTTCGGTTCGTGGGGGGGAGAGAAGCAGCAGCTCAAAAGCAAATATGCAATACGCTTTGCTATCGATATGCCGAAATCTATGCTCCTGCTGAGGTCCTTTTTTTTGTGTGTCCTAGACAAAAAGAAGAATCCCTAGCACGTAAGGAAAGAGCTTCGAACTCCTGCTCCTTGTCCCGAAAAGTATTTTATTTATTTCTGCCCCCGCACACACACACACTCGCACACGGACATATTATCGGCAAATGTTATTAGGACTTGCTTGCTCGCCTCCCCGAAGTATGCAACAGTTTTTTGTTCGGCGCTGGCTGCTCTTTTCCCTCGTCCTGTTTTTGTTTTTGCTACATTTTTTGTCGAGTCCTGCGGGCAGACAACAACAAACAACAAGGCAGCCAATTAGGCTAGCCGAAAAATCTGGTTAACTGTTGCTTGACTCCCATTTTTGGCAGCCAGCCAAGAATTTGCTTTATTGCAATTTAATAGGCTAGCCAGGGTTTCTTTATTTAATTTTTTTGTTGTTGTATATTTTTTGTACTTTTTTTTGTGGTTGATAGATAGTCAAACGCATTAGGCAAATCGTAAATGTTCCAACTTTTTTTCTTTTGCTTTTTTCTCCACTTAACGCAAATGATGTTGATATAGCCGATAGACAGGGTAACTTTCTTTGGGGTTTCTCCAACTCACCCCCCAAGTAAAGAAAGGGAATTCCGCACATAAACACAGACTTTGCCACACGGCTTTGTTGTTATGATTATTATTGCTGTTGTTGCTTCTCGGAGTTTTCCGCAGCAACTTGCTGTTTTTCTTCGACACAAAAGTCGTTGGGCGTTAAAAGCAAACCCAAAAATGTTCTACAACTTTTGGTTTGAGTCTCAGCACACGAGTGTGTGTGTGTGTGTGTGTGTGTGTTGAAACAAGTTAATGTAAAAGTATTTTTATGCTTTAGAAAACATTTGCCAAGCCAAAAAATTATAAAGAAAATAATAAAGGAAGAACAAAAAAGAAAAACCGAAGCGAAAGGAAAACAAAACAAAAAGTAGAAATAGGCAAGCCTATGAAAATGGCAGTGAGAAAATTCTGCGGTTGTTGTTGTTGTTCTTTGTTGCATAAATAAAATCAAACAAACGAGAACAGAGATAAAAAAAAACGATTTAAATAAAAAAAAGGTTTAAAATTGACTAAAACTAAAATTTACTCACACATTTCCAATAGATTTGGATTTTATTCCCTTTTAATAATTTACTAAAAAAAATATTATTTTATTTATTTAAGAAAACAAAAAAAAAAATCAAAATGGTCAAAAAAGATTTTATACTTTTAGGCATTAAGATTTGCATTTTAAGTTCTTTAAGATATTTGCTTTATATTAATTTTAAGTGCGAAATGTTTATATTATTATATTTATATATTTGTATTATTTTATTATCTTTAGTTTCCAAAATAAAACAAAATGCAATTAAATATTTTATTGCCTACTTTTAGGTACTGAAATAATAGATTTGAAACATTCAACGTTTTGAAATGTCTTTGTTTGAGACTTTTTAAATAGTTTTTTTGGGTCTGTGATTTAGAAACTTATTCCTATTATTTCTCTGTGTAGGCAAACGCCCAAAATGCCTGTTGGTCCAACCTCCTCCTTTTTCCTCCTTGCTTTCCCATTCGCTATCCTCGCTGGCATCATCAATGCCGAAGTGGGGGATTCCCATATTATCGTCATGGATCAGCCGCATTCGCTGTAATTTTGTTATAGGCACCGGCACGTGTATGTGTGTATGGTGTATGGGTGTGCCGGTGTGTGTGTGTGGCACAAGATAAATGTCTATTTAAATTGTCCCTGCTTCGCTTCTAGCTGCCGTCCTTTTGTGGCGTCGATTCCTCAATGGCATGGCCATGGCAATGCCACTTGACAGGAGAGGCGGGCACCCAACCTCCTATCCGATCCACTTGAGCCACCAACCGACGACCGACAGACCGACCCGGGACTCTTCCCTAGTTAAATCTTTATTGTTATCATAATTTGCTTTTATCCGTGCTCAAAGCTTGTCGCATGGCAGGTTACCTAACCAAAGCCCATTCATCCTGCAGAGCAGCAGTTGTAGCGGGGAAAGCAAAAGAAAAAAAATACAGAACCTGAACGTAGACCCCGAGAGTTCGCATTTTTATCGTAATTGTTTTCGTGCATTTTTTTTTTTAGCTGCTGCTGGCAAAGCGGGAAAATGGAGCGTAAATAGCATTGAGCTCTCTTTGCGAGGCTTGTTTACCATTTTCCGGGCTTTCCGCTTGCTATGCAAATCAATAAAAGTTGATAATTGAGATTTCTTTAACAAGATTTCGGGTGTCACAATGACAAGCTCTCTCCTTGTGCCTGACGATGTCCTGATGATGACGACGATGAAACAGATACCGAAGGCCGGGGGAATATTTAAATTATAAGCGCCGGCAGACATCTCTAGACGGCGGCGGTGTGTGTGCCAGTGACATAAATTATAATTAGATGGCGAAAATAGACCTTGAAAAATGATCCCTGGCAATTTCCTGGGAACGGTGCATCATTAAATGAATTAAGGGAAATCTATACGAGTATCATAGAATAATTATATTGCTCGTTAAATATTTTTTCGATTACCTTGCTTCATCTCCTTCTCTCTCTTTGCATAATTTGATTTATTGCGTTATTTATGATTTGTGAAAATAATAAAATCTAAAAATGAAAAACCACCCTACCTACCTCTCTAGTATTTGTCGTATGAAATTTGATATATATATTGTGTGCCTCTAGATAACCCAGAGATTGTTGTAATTGTCAAATGTTTTAGATTTAAGCAACGGCGAAGAGCTAAGCACTCAACTAACTAATTATTTTCTTCTCTCTTTTGTTGCAGGTAAGGATCGATGAACAATTTATATATAAACTAAACTATTTGGTAAGCACTTTCGATACTTATTCAATACACTTAAGCTCGACCAGGGCAGGGCAGGCGGCGGCGCAATTTCCCAATTTGTCCCATAAGTATCTTGGGGGTTCTTATTTGTGCCAAAAAATAACCCGCTTCATTTGGCATTGTGGTGGCAAGCAGCTCGGCAATTGTGTGCCATAATTGAATTTTAAATAAACTCCGGCAGACACGCACGAGAGTCGATTGCAGTCGGAGTCGGAGTTGGAGTCGGTGTCGGATCCTTTGCCTCTCCTTGGCACTTGTCTACTTTTTAAACTGTAAATAAATTTCATCGAATTTCTTCGCTGCCAGGCAGCCAGGACACCCAGCCAGCCTGCCTTCGTGCCTGCCTGCTGACAAAGACGTCTGCCAGACGAAGGCTCTCCTTACTCCTTGCTGCGTGCTTCTTGGTCCTGGCTGCTCCAGCTTCTTGCCGCATCCTGTGCCATAAAGTATGCAATTTTATTTCAGTGCGACCGGCACTTACCTGGCATCACTCCTCCTTCCTTTTCTTGTTTTTTTTTTATTATTTTTATTTTTGTTGTGGCACCGCCTTTGTGTTTGCCGCCTGAATGGCATAAAATATTTAAGTTTACATTTCTTGCACACATTACACACACACACCCCGTTCGGTGGTACACCTTCTACGTATACGTTTGGGGATCATCCTTTTCCTGTTTTGTTGTCTCCGTTGCATTGACTGCTCTAGACTGGCCATTTTTATAACAGGATTTGCCCAGAGTCAAGATTTCTTCGACTTGACCACATATATAGAGGGGTGCACTTTAAAGAAATATTACTAATAAATTTAACAGAAATTACAAAGGTTTTACAATGTTTCAAAAAGGCCTTTTAGATGCCTGCTAAAAGAATTCAAAACTCAACTTTTGAATTAATTTTAAATAAGTTAAAATAAACAATGAAATGCATTGAAAATGTAGTAATAACTGTCCTAAATTGTACACATTAAACAAAATCGAAATTGCCTCAAAAATTGTATTGCATACTTTTTGACTGCTTTTTTAAAGACTTTAAATCTCTACTTTTAAATTAAACTGAATTAGGTTTGAATAAACAACGAATATGGAATCTATCGATCAAGAAAGTTTAGAAGAACTATAACAAATATTAAGTAGGAAATTTTATGATAAATTGATGAATGTTCATTCATAATTTTTCTGCCAGTGCTCAAATGCAACTATGTTTGTCTGGCTGTTTAATATTTGCTCAGCCATTGTCATGGGCAGAGCTTCACTTTGCCTTTGGCCTCCTGCTTCCTCCTCCTCCCCCTTTTGACCTGTGACCCAAAGCGAACCAAACCGACCCCGACCTGAACTGAACTGAACTGGCTATTTGTGCAGCACTTGGCTCTCGGTTCGACCGACTCTCGAGCTCTGATTACCGGCAATTTCGTTTTTCCTCACTGCAAATATAATTAAGTCAACACACATACACACACAGAGAGAGAGAGACACAAAAACACAAACACAGGACGTGCTGCAGATATATATCTATGGCAAATAGTGCGAGTGAGTTGCATGTGCATTTTATTTAAGAGTTCAATAAGCAAACTTTGCACCAACCAACCAACAAACCGACCAACCATCGGGGCCAAGAGTGCAGCCATTAGGTAATTAATTTAACACTTGGCCACACAGAGCCCGGCCACACGGCCACTAATTGGCTTCCATTTACCAATTGAGACAAATCCGGCAAGGGGAAAAAATCTAGAATAAAGACCGTAGAGCTGGGAAGCTGATTGGCTGATGGCTGATAGATAGCTGGCAAGATAGAAGAGCAAGCTGCTGCTGTTTCTGCTGCTGCTGCTACGAAGTAAGTCGAAATCAAAGCGACGGTAGTCATTAATGCCACTTTGCGGGGCATTTAGGGTTTTCTCAGTGGCAGCCATGGCAATACAGTAGTAGTTTCCACTGAAAGAACAAGGACCTGACATCTAAAACGCTTCAATGAACTGGTCAAATGTGGAAAAGGGTCAGAGAGGACGCTACGGTTCTGTGGAGTATGTGGGGGCGGTTTGTTCAGAGGCTCACTTTTGGGGTTGAGTGCTCACTGAACCTGCTCGAAATTAATGTGCCACGTAAAAAGGGTAATTTCCAAAAGCCACGTCAAAGGTGCTGCTGCTGCTGCTCGGCCAAGTTCCAAGTTCAGGCCAAGACTTGTTGCGTGCCTTGTGCACTTTTCTCCCTGACATGACCCCCATAGTCAAAGTGAAGTCAAGTGCAAAGGAAAGTAAAATATTTTCCTTTCAAAAAAAGAGCCAACTCAAGAATGAAAAGGGGTAGAAAAAAATTAACCATACACCTGAGAGAAAATAAATTTAGTTTGGAATGAAATTTTCGTTATATAGGAGTTTAAGATCTTGCAAAAATATTTAAAATATTTTTTAAGTCGTTCAATGAACAGTGTGAACTTATTATTTCATTATCGTTATCGACATCGGTATCGGTTTCAGTATAAATTTATATATTGCACTACTTTTAACAATTTGTAAACATAAACAACATGTTCTACTGAAATAAGACTTTAAATTGTTATTTTTTAGCAAATTCTAAAATATAACAAGAAAAAGTACAAAATATATCGATAGTTTCCATAATATTACGATAGTTTCCCTAATTTGTAATTCGAACTAAAGTTAGTTTTGCTAATCAGGCAAACTCCAAACTTCTTAAGTTTTTTTAAGATATTAAACAAGAAAAACTTGATAAACTTTTCACTACCTTATTTTCTCTCAGTGTTCCAAGTAAAAAAGGGTAGCAAGTAAGAAAAAAAGCGAGCCTGAGAACATCAAAATAGACAAGCTGTGCGAAACTTTTGTGATATCTAAAAGGGCGCCCCCTCGCTCATTAAGAGGAAAGTCAAGGAGTAGAGAGTGATGCGTTTGGTGGCGCCTTTGGCATTAAACTCATTAACGGTAATTGCAACCTTTTTTTTTTTCTTTTTTTTTTGTGGAGGTAAAGGAGGCGCGCATCGCATTTTTAAAACGCAATTTTGTTAATTAATTTTCGCACATGGCGCGACGGCTTGGCACATTTTCAGAACCATCACAGACGCACTCACTCCCATTGCCAGTCGTTACCGGCATTAGTCGATGATTTGGCTTTGAATATGTTGTCAATCAGCAGAGGAGCTTCAGCAGCGTCCTTGACTCGTCGCTCGTCTAACCATACATATCCCATTCGCCGCCACTTGTAGCTGAGTTTTCACTTTGGCTTTGGCTATGGCTTTGGCGTTTTGGCGCTTTTCGCTTTTGGCTTTTCAATTACGAAAAAACACGCCCCCTAGCAGTAGAAGGTGGATTCTGTTTGGATTCGGATTCGGATTCAGTTGGAATAACGCGCTTTGGCCGCCGGAATCAAAAGCCAACGGATCCGCCTCCTGTTGCTGACACTGATGATGATTGTCGCCCCGAGGGGCGGTGCCTGAAATAGAGGTAAAGAGAGTGCACTTCACTTGGAGAAAAGAGTAATGAGTTCTAGAAATTTATTTAATATTTTTTTGGTTGAGTTAACAAAAGGATTTTTTTGCCATTTTAAATCAAAAGAAAGTCCTGCAAGAATACAAAAAGTTTTATATTTCTTATAAATCTCTACACTGGTTCTTGCAGTTCCGCTTTCAACTTTTTCCTGTTGGCCTCGAAATAATTTGTCTTGCGGCCAAATGTTCTATTATCGGTCGGAGGTGGTGTGCCGGAGTGTGTGTGTGTTTGAGCTACTGAAAAGCGAAAAATAATATCCTCACTTGTAGCGCACTCGAGAGATGCCCTGCCCAGATACAGGACGACGGCTTGTTCCCAGACCCTCGGGGCGGTTAACTGAATTTGAGTGAAAAACGAAAGGAAAGCCGGCCCCGGCCAGGAGGAGGAAAAATAAGAACCAAAAAAAGAAAAGCCAGGAGCAGCTTAAGGAGCTTCTGTGATTTATAGGCATGTGCTTGCCAACCTTTCGCTTTTCACTTTTCCACTCCTTTACAATCAGCAGTCCCTTTCATGGGTCAGTGCAGTGCCTAGACAAGGGAGAAGACTCCTTCCTGCTCCTGTCACTGTTGTTGTAATCAAGTTAATTGCAGTGAAACTCAGACACATAGAGAGAGAAAGAGAGCGAGTAATTATGAGTAATTGCTATTAATATAATATAGCCAGGAGCTGGCCAAAAAGGACATATATTCATAGCGCCCAAAGGCACGCAATGAAAATATAAAAAAAATATTACAACAAACACCGCACAAGGCGCGTAAAAAAACAAGGAAAATTATTCACAGAACGGAACAGAATACATTTGATTATAATCTACGTCAACAGCAGCAGTGGCAGTAGCAGTAGCTCTGGCCAACAAAGAGGGTTGTTAGCCCTAGACAAAGCTCGAAAATTGATATTAATTTTTCCGCCTCCTACTTCTTTTTTTCTGTTTTTTATCCTAAGCCCATGGAATGTCCATAAAAAACAAAGTAAGAACAAAAGACCCAGAAAGAGGAACAAAATGTTACGAGCCATTTGTGAGCGCCTTGTTATCGGGACCACGCCCACCACGACCAGAAAGTCGGAGCGTGGGCGCAATGTGTTTCCTTGGCATTAATTTTTGCTATTTAGCAACGCAGGAAACGCGCGCGGACAAAAAAAAAATATCAAATTAATTAGCGAGGTTTTCGCTGCTGCAGCATTGGCATAAAAAAATATAGGAAAAACCACCACAATTTTTTGGCTAAATTAAAATCTTATTTTCAGGCTGGTTAAAGCCCAAAGGAAATGTCACAAAAGCAGGCCAAGTGACCGTGACCGATTTGTAGCAACAAAATGAGATGGTTAATTTCGATAAAGGGTTTTAAGAGCCTAGGTCAAATAGGGATGAAAGCAAATTATGGCCAAGAATTTATGAGTCTGTGAAATATCCTGTTTTTATTTGTAGACTCCCTAATATCTTTACTAAAAATATATTTTAGCCACAGGAATTTGCCTAAATTAAAGACCTATTTCAAGGGTGTGAAAGTGAGCATGACGGATTTGTAATTTATGTAAGGAAAGCCTGAAAGGGATAACCTTACAATTCGATTTATGCTTTAAAAGGGATGTGCTTTTTTGGGGGCATCCTTTCGATTAAGGACCACCAGCCCACATAATTATACGCAATAATTAAACAGTGTGTGTGTGTGTGTGGCTAAAGAGATGCCATTTGTCAATCTGGCATTGACAAACTCGCTGGTCTAGATTAGAAAACACATGGGCCCTGGGGTTAAAGCCATAATGAGTGCGAAATGTAAACACAACACAACACAACACAAATGCCTGCGGTCTCTTGGCCCACAAAAACAAGGACTTGTCCCCAAGCGAACTTGCGTTTTGTGGCCATTTCGGTGCATGTCCTTGCCATTTGACTTTTGCCTAAACGCTTCAATGACTTAATTATATCCCGGACGCATTTTGTCTCTAAATCACGACTGCGCGCATTTATCTGTTTCCTTTGTTTTTGGCAAAATCTGTGATCTGTCTCGGAGAATTTAACTGCCAGCCACGGGCAAACTATTTACCAGTTTGAAAAAGCAAACAAAAAGGGAAAATGGCAGAGAGGAGGGACTTGGAAAAACAGGGAAAGTGCTACTGCTGCAGTCAAAAGTTTTTAAGTGTTTATTTCAATTATTGTTTGGCTCTGCGTGTTGTCTGCTCGGTGTTTTTTGGCTTCCTTCGCCAAAAGAGGGAGAGCAATTTAATTTTCTGCATTTTGGGGGAGGAAGTTAGGGAAAAGGGGGGGAAAAATACAGTAAACAATAACAAAGACTAGTTAAGAAATGCAAAAGTTTTTTAGCGTGAAAGTTGGGTCCTGCAGGACTGCAACGACGACGAATACTACTCCCCTTTTGTTTTCATTTTCATTCACGTGCAGTTACTCAATTTTTGCGCTTAAGAAGGGGTGCACATAAAGAAAAACGATTTTAAGATTAACAATATTTAAGGAATACATTTTTCTGGTAACTTTTTATACCATTTAAAGGTAAAGAAAAGCTTGCAAACGTAAAACAGAAGAAAAACTTGATCATTTCAAATTTTAAAGATTAATTTGTTGAAAAAATGAGGTTTAATATTTTTCTCAGTGCCATAAGCACTACTACTTAGTGTGGAAAAACTCTCTACTCCTTTTGTACTTTTTCCACTCTCTCGCACATGGACGCTTTGGCATAATTTAATTTTACACTTTGCAACTAAAGCAACTAATGTTGACGCGCTCTGGCGAGGAGTCGCATTCGCTGTTGCAACAATGTTGCCCAACATTGCAGAAGGGAAGAACTTGGCCAAAAGCTCAACACCCAACAGGCACCACCACCTCCCCCTTGCTGTTTGCTGCTGCTGCTTTCCCCTCGAGCCTTTTTGGCCTGCGTCTGTTTAGTGTTGCGTGTCGCCATATTGTTTGCTTTATGTCACACACTCGCCAGAACACAAACGCACTCACACTCACTGGTTTATTTGCTCCGACTGCCATATATATTTTACTCTCAGGTAATTGCGGTTTTTATTTCACAAAAATAATAATAGCTGCACCTTTGGGGGTGGCAAGGTGTACACGTACCACGTACAAGTTTGTGAGTGTGTGTGAGAGCTGGATGGATGGCTGTCGGAAGTTGTCAGGCTACAACAATGGCGACAGCGACAATGAAGGCGATAGCGAGCGCCATCTTAAAGCGGCCACAAAAACACACGACAGAGGACACGGCGACCACTTTAAAGCAAACAGCTGAACGCTAATAAGACACACACGCAGACGGGGATCTAAATCTAAGGGAAAGGCATCCTTGCGAGGGGTTGTGTGTGTGTGTGTTTGTGGTCTAACGCTCCTGTTGAAAAACAGTTGCAGTCAGAATAATAGTAGAAATGGTGAGGGTTCTTAGGCAATCTTTAGAAATCAGTATCAAGGATTCAACACAAACATCTTAAATAAGTTTTCATTACAAATGAGCCCAAAAGTATGCTACGATAAAAGTTCGCAGGAGTGTAATTAACATAGCATACTTTTGGGCGCCTTTGAAAAGTCTAAATCATTGAAATAAATAAAAAGATATTTATAAAAACTTTTAGTAAATTAATGTATTGCTATAACTAAAGGATACATTTATTAAAATTTAATGAAGTTATAGAAGTGATGTTGCAAGAATTTTTTCCATTTCCTATACTTATTTGAAACTCTGTAATAGTTTAAGCAAATCCAAAGCTTACTGAACTTTAATATTTATTTTGCCTACATTATGCAAAGCCTATTTAATGCTATAATTACGACCGCGGCTGTGTGTGTGTGTGTGTTTGCGAGTGAGTGTGCAGCATAAACCCTGTTAACACACTTAACAACAAACAAAGCTACAAGCAACGCCTGGACGGGCACACACCTCCTCCTCCAGCGCTCTCCTCGAGTCCCCTTGCTGGCCCCCAGTTTTCCAACTATGAGCATAACTTTAATGCTCATTGCTTGGCTCGCTGCCTTGACTTGGCTCGGCGCCAAATTTAAATGAACTGGGTCGCCGTCGACGATGACGACGAACTGCAGAAGAACCCCGCATTCAGATGAATATATGAGAAGGGGGTGCGAACCGAAGGGGTTGGAGCGGAAGGGAAGCTGGCAGGTGGAGATAGGTGCACTGTGAAAAAGAGGAATGAAGAAAAGAAACTACCCGCATTTCATCTGAGAGAGGTTTTTACAGTTAAGTTGTAAAAACCAATTAAAAATGTGTCTAAAAGTATGCTATTAAATTTTACAGTACTTTAGGGACCTATAACCGAGTTTATTGCATACTTTTAGACAGTGAGAAATATAGTTTTAAAAGGGTTAAACATAATACTTGCTTTTTAAATTAATTATTAGATGTTTCCCTTATTTCTCCCAGTGCCTGCCGCCTGAGCTATGCATTTGCATGGGGTCTTAATTACATAATATCCGAATGAAGAAAATTCGAAATGCCCAGCGGGTTCTTGAATCCAAAACAAAAAGCGAGAGCGAGAGCGGTGTGTGTGAAGCTGAATCAGAATCTGAATCCGAAACCGAAACCGAATCCGGGCCCCCCAATACCGATTTCCGGGTCGGTGGGAGTTTATAAACAATAGTTCATTTGTGTGCGCTCCGAGGCAGGGCAGCCTTAACCCGTCGCGACCCGCCTTAACCCCTGTTTCCCAACTAACCCGCATAAAGTGCTTACGCTTCATCGATTGACCGTTGTCTATGTGTATTTGCGTATTTGCTCTTGTGTGAATATGAGTGTGAGGAGGAGTGAATAAGGTCGAAGGTGAGCTGCTGCTGCCGAACGATCAACGGGAGCTGCTGCTGCTGCTGCTGCGTGGTGCTAAAAATGTTAATACAAATCATTGGGGAAATCAAAAATGGCTACAGACCCCCAATCCTCGGGAAGCTAAAAACCCTCGAAGCTCTCCAACCTCCACAGTGCAAGTGAAAATTGTGGCCAAGATTTTCGTAGTAGGCATCCTCTCTTCATGCAATTTGCAAGGGTTTCCCAAGTGGCCTTTCCTCACAGCTCCATCCATCTATCCTCCAACCTCCCTCCCTGCCTGAGTTTGTTGTCAAATTTGCGCAGCAGCAGCCGCTTCCAATTGCAGTGGCAAAGTCATTAGCATAAACGTAGAGCGGCGAAAAGTAGCAAATCCATTAAGGCTCCAAAATGGATCCAGGCTCCGGGCTAACAGTAACCAGAATCCTGGCTCCAGGATACACACGGCATAGGCACTCGACACGAGCGGCTGCTGTTGCTTTTGGCAACTCTTTAAAGATTTATGAAGCGTCAAATATTTATTATGCCCGCTTTGCAATATAAGGCAGTCGAGCACGCGAGCCTCATCTTGGCACGGAAATAGTCCATGGCGAAAGGAGACGACCATCCTCCTAAGCCTTTGGTCCTTCCATGTCCCCTCGTCTGTCCTCGCCTTACAAACCCACTCACAGACCTACCTACCTGCGAACACTTTTTGAAATTGCAAAGCGGCGCAAATAAATAAAAACACATAAGAAGTAGGCAAACGCAGAGCCAGAAGAAGCTCAGGCTGTGAGCCTCCTCGGCGCAGACAGAGGCGGAAAATAAAAAGCAAGGCATATAAAATAAAACGCAGGCGGGGAAATGAAATGAAATGAATGAGAGCGCAGCCCACGATGATGGGACCAAGGAAAGCCAACAACAGAGCACGGCAAGAAATTATGGCTTAAATTCTTAATTTTAACATATTTTAAAGAATTTTCTGATTTAAAATTAGTTAAAAGTGGTTAAGAAAATGTATATCATAATATTACAAGTAATTATAGTTGAAGAAGTTTTTAAATCTTTAATTTGGATGCCCAAAAGTATGCAATACATTTTAAATGAAGTTTATTCTAGCTTAGAGAACTTTTAAATATTCTTTTAGTAATTTTCAACACTAAACAATTTTTGTAAACAAATTGAGCTTGCAGTTTTCCCTTAAAGAATGTTTAAAGAATATTTAACAGTTGATGTAATGTAAAAATAGTTGGAAATTATAGACAAAATTAGATATATTAGAAAAGAACATCTTTTACTAACTATACCATAAATCCTTTTAGGCTAAATAAATCTAATAAATAAGCTAATTTTTGCTCAGTGCACAAAAATGCAGAAGGGAAAGCAAAACAAAATCAATGCGCGATACAGGCTGAGCCCGAGTCTTAGTCGCACTTTTACTTTTCTTTTTCCGGGTAGGACAGACCTGTATGAACTGGATGACTAAGGGGGGGTGTGTGTGTGTGTGTGTTGGCACTTCAACCCTTTCAACAACTCACGAGGACACGGCTCCTGCAGCAACCTCTTCGCGTGGCGTTGAAATATGTGGCCCCAAATATGAAAAATCTTCGCACGAGTCTCTCCCACATTCATATATATATATATATATAGCATATTTTTGCAGTAGAATCAGCAACAGGAGAGATGGAGCACGTGTGTGTGTGCGGCGGATCCACCCTTGTTGCTCGGCAGTTTGTTAAAGTGTTGAAATATGTCAAACATCGTCGAAACCATTTCATTTGACTGAACTGGGCGCGACAGTCGTCTGCTACGGCGATGGCGGCGACTGCCCTTTGAGCGAATGCAAAACGCTTGGCATATTTTTAGGCGCACACAACCAGTGACTAATGATGATGATGTGTGTGTGTGCCCCACCCCCCGCGCGACTGGCTGTCTCTGTCTTTTGCGCCCAACTAATGAGGCGCATAAATTGTACACACAAAAATCTCCACGCTCCAGAACAAAGTTGCAAATTTTATGAGCTTCGCAGGCTAAACAAGCTGTCAGCAAATGTTAGTACACTCGAAAAAATATACAAAAATAGAAGAGTATAATAAGCATTATTCATTTATAAACTTTTTCTACTTTCTGGAGGTTTAAGGGAAGGAATAAGGCCTAATTGCTTGCTGTATTATCCTTAAAGGGAGATACTTTCTGTAGATTTTCTCAAGTGCAACATAGATAATGCCTCGTGGCCAAAGGCACTCACACATATGTGTTATGTGTGTCTCTGACTCCTCTTTGAGCTTGTCTACGAATTCAAGCAGTTTGAGACAATTTAATTAACGCATTTTAGCTGTCTCTGTTCTTCGCTGTCGTCTGCTTGTCATTTGTCATTTGTCAAGTCAGCTGAAGCTGTTGCCTACTTTTGGGTGCCCGCTCTGCTGACGGGTCAGAAACGGAAGAGCTCTACTTTCGGAAGAGCTCTTACCGGGAATAGAACCCAGAGGCTCAGAGCCTAGTGCCCAGTTAAACCAACCAAAAAAAACGAAAACTAGAACTGGCAACTGGGCCTAAAAACCACCGATTCGGTGGCGGGGATCCATTGCGCATCAAAGGAGCTGACGAAATGCACGTCACGCTCCAATTTGCATGCCACGCCTTCGTGCTGTCCTTCGAGTCCTTCGTCCCTCTTTTACTCACCCACACACCCACACCCACTCATCAGTCCCGCCGCAGTCCGTTGCCGAGGAAGGACGAAGAATAGCAGCCAACCAGGCCACATGGCCAAACAAAAAAGAGTTTTGGGAAAAACAAAAAGCAGAGCAGCAGCGAACCCAAGCCAACCGCAATTTGGTCATGTCCAACTCAATTTTCGTTACGTAAACTGCATCATATGCCGGGCATACGAATAGGACTTTTCTGTTGGACATAACTTTTTAGTGCACTTGAAGAAAAGTGATCAGTTTTGAAAGTTATATACCAAGATGCTTGAGGAATAATGAGAATATAAGATGATAATATGGTGTTTTGAAGGTTAAAAGTAGGTTTCATGAAGTGTAATTGGTGGTTTTTAAACGAATAATATGAAATCTTTAGAAATGCTTATAGTAAAAATTAATTGCATACTTTAAGGTGCATGTAAAAGGGGATTTCAAACCTTGAATTATAAAATATAAGTATTTTTTAAGACAATTTTGTTATTTTACTAACACCTATAGTTACTACTAAGTTCTTAAAACCCTTCATTACCATTTTCTTATGTGTAAAAGTCAGTTTCCACCTTGCATGTACATATTTTGTTTTCGCTGGCCAAAACAACGCCGCAAAAAATGAGAAAAACAAACCGTAACCGAAAAAAATAATTCCCCAACCGAGCCTCGATGGCGGCTTCTCAGGCGCTTCAAATTTAATTAAACATGCACACGTGAGCAAATGCAAATAAATAAAAACTTTATGGCTTTTGGCCATGGCCAGAACAGAACAGAACGGCGAGAGGCCAAAAGCGTTGGAAAAACCAACCGGCAAACCATGTGGTGGGCGGCCCCGGCCATATGCGTGCGTCTCAGCATTGAGCTCTCGTTGTTTGGTTTTTGTGTTTGCTGGTTTGGTGTTTGGTGTTTGGTGTTTGCTAGTTGGCGTGCTTATAAGTTTTAAATTTGCACAGGCCAGCCAAGCGGCGGCGGTGGTGAAATAAATAGAATATATTTCTATTTTTTCGAGACACACCGAAAACGAGGGAGAGAGAGCGAGTCCCCACACGTTTTAAATTGAACGGCTTTTGCCGCTTTTCCCGCAGGTTTTTCATTGCATTTTTTTTTTCTTGTTGTCATCCCGTGGATGGATGATTTATGCAGTGGCAGCTGCTACAGGAAACATTGCGTTGACGGTAACACAATTTAATTGAAATGCACTTAAGGACTTAGGTTTCGCTGTATTACATTTTTTAATTACGAGACGGAACGAACTACAGCTTTGCATATGCGATTAAGGGCTTAAATCCCATCCAACAGGCTGCTGTTCTGTTCTCATTCTCCGATTATGCAGCTGACAAATGTCATTTTCTAAATTTTACAACTCCGAAAGTGCAGAAAACTCATATGCAAGCACATGGAAAATTTATGATGAGCATAATAAAATAGAACAAAAAACAATTTAACTTTTTGCCAGGACATTGTGGACAAAAGGGTCAGAAGAGAGCCAACCAGCCAGCCGTGTAAATCCTGCTGCTGCGGGATTTTTGTTAAAAACTGCATAATTCATATGCAACTGCAAGGGGGAAAGGAGTAAGGGGAAAAGGGCAAAGGACAATCAGCAGCCAGCATTCAGCTCGGAGTCAAGCCGCAAAAGAGCTGGTCGGCTTGGCGTGACCCGGCTTTGCCCTGTTGTATTTCATTTAAAATTTACAAGTTAACAATATTAAATATTAACAGTTATTTATGCATTTTTCGGCACAAATCAAAAATTTACATACATGGCAGAAAGTTTCCTCATCGTCCTCGTCGTCCTCGCCGGCCAGAAGATGAATGTGTTGATGGATGCCAACGTGGCTTGGTCCTGGCATGGCATTTTTCATATATGCAGGAGCAGAGAGAGATACACAGTTATATATATTCTTGCCATTTCCCACATTTTATTCGACAATATTCTCTGGTCCTGTGACTCTGATTCCGATTCAACTTCAGCTTCAGAGCTTCTTCTGTTGATTTAAATAATTTGCTTTTGGCTTTTGTGTACTTTTTGTGTGTGTGTTTGTGGGAAAACATTTTTGGCATATTATGTGTGCTTTGCTTTGTTCATTGTTTGACTATGAATTTTTGTTTATTTGCCACAGCTTTTCAACCGGCTTAAATAATAATATTCCTGCCGCTGCTGGTGCTGTCGGGCAAACAACAAATCAATCTTAATTTATTCAAATTTATTGCCGCAACTTGAGTTGACTTTTTGTGTTGCCGTGACAATTCCGTTGAACTCGAACGGAAGCTGCCGAACAATGCGAAAAGTTTACTATAATTTCTATACAAATATTTAGCAGTAATTTCGTTTTACAATTTTCTGTATTTCTTTCTTCCTTTTTGGGTGGTGTATATATTGTCTGACTGTCTAGGCATTGGCCAGACGAGTATGCTTCTAATGCCTCGGCAAATATTTACTAATTTTCTAAGCTGCAAAGTCTTGGCTGGCGAAAACTTTTACATTTTCTGGCAGCCAAAAACTTGCAAAGCCGCCGCTCGCTCGGCCCGTTTGCCGCTCAAATATGCAAATGAGTTGAGATCCGAAACTTGCCTGCTGTGTAAAGTGCCTCGAAAGTGGCAACAAACAAGGCCCCGGCAACAAAAGCATTAGCCTAAAAAGTGCATTGCAGAGTCAGAGCTCGGCTCCTATTCCAGAATGCCGCTCCAGAATCTGGTATCCATGAATCCAGCTTCCCGAATCCCGAAACCCGGCTGCGGTTGCAGAGTGCATTTTGAGGCTGAGCCCCCGCCCCCGCACACGAGAGAGGAGTCAAGGAGTGAAAAATAAATGGAGTGTGTGACTGGCAAGTGGCCGGGGCCCAGACCCAAAACATCGGGATTACATTTACACAGGACGTCGGCAGGCGAGGCCGGAACAGCAGGGAGAGGAGCAGGAGGGACTGGGACAGGGACACGGACTGGGAGGCGGGACACGACTTTTGGTAATACGATGATGGTGCCTGTAGATGCCCTCATAGTCCAGCCTTCACTTGCTCCTGAATCCGCCGCCTGCATCCCTGCGCCTGCCTTAGTGTGTGCTAGCCGCGAAAATGCCAACAAATCATTGCCAGGACAACCAGCCAGGCCAAAAGCAGAGCGGAGCGTATGCACAGTTAGAAAATAAGACATTCAAAGTCTATGCAAAGAATCAAATAAGAAATTGAAGATCACCTGTCTTAAATCCAAACCTATCGAGTATCTAGAAAAGAAAGAACTTATTCAAGTTTTTATACACTTTTTAAGCTTTAAAAACCTTTAAAATTCCCATAGATATTTATTTCTCAGTGCATTAGCAGCAGGCGGCGGCAGACAGGCATCCAGCAGCTAACAGGCAGCAACATCATCATCAGTCTGCGCCTAAGCCGCATTTTGTGGATTCAGATGTTGCAGTGGCACACACACTCGCTTGCATACCTACCACCTGCCGCGTACCTGCAACAAACGAGGTGGTTGCTGCCAAGTGATTTCTGGTCTAATGTTTTTTAATGTTGCTGCTCATGCAGCTCATGTTGCAGCCATGTTGTGCGAGTGTGTGTGCGACGCTGATGATATTGTTGCTGTCGACAGCAGCGGTTGCTTTGGTCAGCTCACCATCGTTGTCAAGTTGAAAGAGTTGAGAGGGGCAAGCAGCAGCTGGAGGATGATGCACCTGCAAGGACACACTTTTCGAGTGGATAGCAGCAGACCTGGCTAATTTTTCGCTCTTTGTGTTTGAGGGTAGAAACGCTCTGGAGTTGAGTCCATTAGCATTTGACAAAGTTGTCCAGCGGTTTGGCCTCACAACCTTCCCTTCTCCCCTCTCCATGTGTGTGTGTGTTGCGGCTGTGTTGCCGAATTTGACACAACATTTGTCAAACCGCAAAATGGCTGCCACAACGTTACTTTCATTATGCAAAGGGTCAGCCAGACAAACAATGGCATCAACAGCAGCAACAGCAGCAACAGCAACAACATGAGCGGTTCGGTTTCGTACTCATTCCACAACAGAACACAGAGATCCATCCATCCATCCATACAGCCCCATCCTTGTTTTGCTTAACCCCTTAATGACATTTGAGTTGGTTAGCCCCGTTTGCTGGTCAGAGTCTGGCTAATAAGCCGCGATTTATCAGCTACCAAACAGGACAGAAAACCCCTCGTCATTATGATGGCTAAAATAGCAACAACAAGTTGTAATCAGAGGGGTTTCTTTCAATCTTTTATTTAAAGAAAGGTTGTAACTATTAAATAGGATTTTTAATAAGCTCAAATAAAAATTTTTAAATATTTTAATAGGATTTATAATGGGAATTTAATTATTTTAGATTCCTTTTACTTTTTCATAAACATTTTTCAATGTTTATTACGAAAAATCAATCACATTTAAACAAGCCAAACTTATATATTATATATCTTGTACAATATATAGTATAGTATATCCGAATGTCCTCAAATATGTCAAAGCATATCGATCAGTCATTCATCTGCATATTTTTGCACACTCAAAATCGCATTACTGAAGATGGAACCCCCGGCGTATGCGTAATTTCATTGCTAGCGGTCGACCAGGAAAATTGTATTGCGAAAATTTGCCAAGTGCAATTGTCACAGCGTGATTTAGCTGGCCAAAATCGATGACAGGACTAGCCAGACAGGAACAGGACTCTGCTGGTTCTCACTCTCTGTGTGTGTGTTTTGGGGGATGAGTATGAATATTGGGCGATAGAAAGAGGAAAAGAGGAAATCAATTAGTGCAAACATATTTGGCAGGGCGCTAAAAGCCTTGACGGATGATGATCGATAAATTAGCGAGAGCCTCGGCCCTCGGGCGGATGTGTGTGATATTACTGCACATATATGTATATTTATGAACAGTTTGGGGAAATTATTTATTTACAAGTTAACGCTTGACCGCCTGCTGATGCTGATTTTTCCCCCCGCAGCCAGCTGATAAATATTTGATGGGCCTTTTTTGTTGCCAGCCAGCGAGCGAGCGAGCCTTGTTTATTTAGCAACAATTAGCAGCTTACAAGCCAGGCGTATTATTGATTTCCATATGCATAAGGATTAGCGAATGTTTCCTTTTTTTTTTCTCCCATATTTCTCCCCCACGAAGCATGCAGTATTTTCTATGCAAATGCTGGCTGTGAGTGTGAGCGTGTGTGTCGGCGGGGCAATAATTAATAATTTAATTGCTTCTGTTTATCTCTTAATTAAAAGGGATTTATTTGACCATTACAATACGAGCACACACACACACAACGCGCAGCACTTTACTTTTTATCGCCTTTGCTAATTAAGTTCCATAATTAATGGCGCAATATACAATACAATACATGTTGTATATATATATAAACAGATTTGTTATTGACAATTGAAGTGAAGATTTTATCCCCTTACGGCGTCTCCCCCCCACAAAATCTGACCACCACTTGTCGATGAAGATGACCACAAAAAGTGATTAGGGACCGGGCTTAATTAGATTTGATTGCTCAAAAGATTTGACAAAACCAATTGCAATAAAGCAAATTCAACATGCTAATCAAATTGTATCTCACT
Source organism: Drosophila watanabei (assembly GCA_008042575.1). Taxonomy (NCBI): domain Eukaryota; kingdom Metazoa; phylum Arthropoda; class Insecta; order Diptera; family Drosophilidae; genus Drosophila; species Drosophila watanabei. The sequence continues at coordinate 105,085 of VNJS01000883.1, forward strand.
CTCTGTCTCTCTTTCTCTTCTCTCTCCCTTTATTTACAGGTGAGTTGCCCACAAGATTATGGCCAAATGCCGGCTCAATTAGTAAGTAGAAAGACCGACAAATTCCACTCCACTCCACTTCATGTCCACTTCCACTGCGGGCCGACGAGGACTACAGATGGCCTGTCAGCAGCAGCAGCACGCCCTCAAGTATGCTACACTAATTTAATTTCAAGGCATATTTGCAGTGAGTAGCGTCTTTTCTGCCTATTTGGCACAAACCTAATTAGCCGCGAAAACAATGGCAACCAACCGCTGGCAGCGTAGCCTGCTCTCCAAGAGCGGCGTAGCCCGGCTAATTTCCATAATTGTTATTATAGAAATTCAGCAGCCATAAACAAAAGGTTAGTTACTTGCCTAATGACTTGAAGTGCGTCCTGCTTCAGGGGGGCTCCAGGACTACTAAGGGCTAGGGACTCGCGATTCAGGACTCAGGACTCCCAGCAGCTCCCCTTTACTTGATAAACATGTAAATGCGCTTATCATCCCGCTTGGCAAAAACTTTTCACGAGCTCTCTATCAGTTGATTTTTGAAGTACACGTTAAGAAATAATCGGAAAATCATTTAGCTAAATTGGTATTAATATAAAAATAGAGTTGAAATTCGGTTTTAAATTGTAGAGAAATTAATATATTTTGTAGAAAAAGAAGAAGAAATATAAGTTAAAACTTAACTCTAGAGATAAAACGTAGGGAGAAGGAAGGGAGTTGCTTAAACAGAATTGTTTCCTTAAGTAGGCATTATTCTTCTTAAGTTTCTTTTGAGTCGCAGGCATAAAATAGTTAAAAAGCATTATCCGAAGTCTTCCTGACAAACCTCCAATATCCTTTCTCTCCGTGCAAATAGAAACCGCGCATTCATAACCCTACAAAGCCGTAGCCTCTCACCCAATGCGAAAATGATAGCTCACAACTTTTCAACTATTTGCCAGGGAGAACAAGACAGGGTAGTAGGGTAAGGTGGGGTGGCTTGTGTTTATATTTTCTGTTTAGTCACCCTGCCAGAAGAGGGGAAAAGAAGGGAGCCAAACAACCCAGCACTAATTAGGCTGTGGCGTTGATTTTTATGCGCCTCAAAATTGAAACGGAAGAGCCGGCCGCCGCACACTAAACGCTTTTAAAGACAGATCTTAAAGGCTGTTCGAGGAACTTTTACGAGGCGCAGACAGCAACTTGAGGATGGGGACTAAAGTCGAGGAAAAAGTCGGCCTACAAAAGTTCTACGTTGTTCGCTGCCCGTTGAACTTTACAACTTTCGCAATACTTTGCCGCGTTCAGTTGTTTGTTTTTGCGGACTTTCGGGCCCGTGTCCCGGACGAAGTGACGACTTCAACCGGACGCCTTTCAATTATTAATGCCACTGTGTGCCAGTGCCAGTGCCAGTGCCAGTGCCACAGCCACTGCCATTGCCATTGCCACCGCTGTAGTGTAGTTTAATTAATTAATTTGACAAAAGTTTCGAATTGAACTAAAGTTCCAGCAACAGTCTGGCTAAAGTCGTCTGACTGGCTGTCGGTCTGCGGCTTTAAAAGCCAAGTCTTAAATAAGACCAATCAATACACAAAATAACTCAAAAACACAAGAAGAGAAATACAAAAGAACATAGAAAAAATCAGTAGGCAAACAATAAATTAATTGTTATTTGCATGCAAAGGCTTCTCTTTTACGACTCCAAAACAATGGCAAAGAGAGGAGGCATTCTTCAGGCTTTTCCACACACATATTCACATTTATTGTTTTGGCATTTTTGCTACCTGACCCCGGCCCAGTAGCTTATGGCTATTTATGAATTTATGAATATTTCAAATGAAGTTTTCATTAAGTGCATTTGTATGGAGGAGTAAATCCTTTGACGTCAAATGCAGTTGTTGTTTGCTGGAATTTTGCTCGACTTTATTTGAGCACACACAAATTCCTCAGATGCCTAGATTACGAATTTAATTAACAATCTGCTCTTAGCTTCGCCTTCACCACCACCACCACCACCACCTGCACCTTTTTGTGGGCCAAATCGAAGTTGCAACAGGAACGGCTGAAACGAAACAACAAAAGGGCCTGGCGCCACGACCTCAAAAATGTTTATGCCGCACTTCCGTTACTGGTTTTGCTGCTGCTGCTGCTGCTGCTGCTGCTGTGTGTTGCTGCCGCATGAGTTGGCTATAATTAAAAATGCTATTACTGCCAACTTCATATAAATTTTTAATTAGCAATTTTTGCTATTTTCCTACTTTGTTGCGGCTCGGCTACCGCCCACCCAGCGACGACCCGGACCATTGTAGCTGCTGCTGGCGAACTTTTTAAATTAGCACTTTGTTAAACACCCTGACGAAAAAGGTAGCATCATCCTACTCGGCTCTCTGGCAATGTCGGCATAAATTGTTTTTTAAAAGGATTTCGTCCATTGCCCCTGCTCAGTGCTCCCTGTTCCCAGCTTCCAGTTCTTTACCTCCACCCCCTCCTCCTCCTCGCCGGATCTGTTGCGGGGCCACAATTTTTGAGGCAACCGAAGAACGCGTGCCACGGCAGCTGTTCGCACGCATTAAGCTCGTTGTGGTGCGGCAGCTGTCATAAATTTTTTAGATAACAACAAAAGCAGGAGGACATGCCACATACACGGCAAGAAAAGTGTCCTTCATAGCTTCTCCTTAATTATTCAGTAATCTTGAGGGTAAGAGAATGAATAAAAGACAGGTTTGCAGGCACTTTAAACCAAAAGAATCTCTCTTTAAAGTTATCTCACTAACAATTTTTGATTATTTAACTATGCAAACCTTTAATTATTTCTGTTTGTGTACCAAATAAAGGCGCAAATAAAACCAAAGCCTGCGTATTTGCGCTTTAAAACTTGATTAGCATGCAAAAGGGGCGACGCTGACTCTTGGCTCTTTGGTAATTATTAGATTTTATGCATGGCCGCCGTATTACCACTTTTTCCAACGGCCATAAACAGACGCAAATATTGACAATTATGGCCTATAATTTGACACCCATCGGTGGCAGAAAGGACACGCATGAAGCCAAAAGGGTTAACAATTTAAATTAAAAGAGCATCAGTCAGCCGCCGACACACTCACATGTGCATATACTTTACGATTCAGCAGCTTTTGTGTGTTATTTGCCGAACCCCGACCAACCACCCCACCACCCACATCACGCACTTTTCATGCATTTTAATTAAAATTAAGTTCATTTTTATTACCACCGGAGAGTGGAGAGCGAGAGAGCTAGTTCGTTTTGGGCGCAATTTTTACAATTAAATAAAGATTTTATTATCATATGCCAGCACGTCTTTGTCTGTAAATATTTAAGCTGCAGGCAGAGCGTATAAAATTTACTGAAGGTGTCGCGTCGGCATATTTTAAAAGCGTTTTTGTTACCACCAGCAGGAGCAGTGGCAGCATCATCGCGCCAGTTTACTTAGCCAACACACAGACACCCAAGGCAGGGCCCTTCATATATGCAAATTTATGTGACATTGCGGCAAGCACGCGTTCACTTTGGCTTAAGGCTCTCTCTCTCTCTCTTTCTCTCTCCTCGCCCAAAGGAATTTCCGGTGTGGCTTTTGTTTTCTAGCTGACGCTGCAGCAGACAAAATGTGGCCCAAATGTATGCAAAGCTTTGTTTAAAGTGTCATACAAGCGATACGAGTTGCTGGTGTGTGTTTTTGTGTTTTTGTGCGACTTGTTGGCAATTTAATAGCTCCGCGACCTGCTCCGCCGTTTATGCATATTTAATAGTTGCTATTTTTGCTAAGTGCTCGAAATTATCGTCAGCAACTGAGGCATCCACCGAAAATCTGTCGCTAAGCTCTTAAGAACACGAAGCATTTCTAAATGTGTGTGCGAGAGGCGAGTCATTAAGAATGCACAGGGAAAAATATCACCTGGAATATTTAAGTGTTTTTTGGATGATTTATAGCAAGGAAATTGTATTTTCTATGATGTAAAGAGTATAATGAGACAAGTTAAGTCGGTAAAAAATTAATTATATTCAATAGATTTTACTCTTTCACTAAAATTTGTACATAATCTTGAAGAATATTATTAAAAGATATTTTGTTGGGATTTTATATCTGAGCTTGGAAATATTCGATATAATTTCACGTATTTATATATTTACCAATCATAAATAGACAATTTCAACATCAATTTTCACAGTATTTGTAATTTCTGCTTTTGTGACAGTAAGGAAATAATATTTCCTTCTTCTATTTTTGGCCACATGACACAAAAACCCACTAATTAAATGTCTGCCTGGCCTGTGCCTGTGCCAGCCTTCGAAAAGTTACTCTCGACCCTCTGACTCCCTGACAAGTTACACAATTAGCAGCTGGCAAACCGAAAGTTGCTCAAACATTTCAATGAATTCTCTCCAAATTCTACTCGGCGAAAGTTTTAGCCACCGAAAAAACCCATTTTCCGGGGCCCATTTCCCATCCTGCGAAAATTTTCCATCAGATGCTAATGAATTGCTGTAACTGACTTGCTTCTAGTTCCGAGCTCTCCAGGATTTATGCCATGAAAATTCAAAGGTAAATAGCATTTTTACCCTGGGAGAGAGGAGAGGGTCGGGTCGTTGGGGTAGCAAACTTTAATCAAGCGATCCCTTTGTTTGCCAGGCAGTCACGCCCCCTCGCCTCTATCCTCTATCAAGTTTGCATCAATTTCAATATTCCCACTGTTTTCATTTAATTTCAGCAACTTAAAACTTAATTGTGCGCTTCCCCTTAGTGTTTTTTTGCTTTTAAATTTGCAAAAATTAAAGCAAGGAGGAGGTCCTCGCAACAGGTTGCCACAACACAATCTCTCGTTTTGCGGGAAAAGCGAGAGAGAGAAAATGCCGGGGAAAACACCGAGTTGAGATTGCAACGCAGCAGGTCCCCGGGTCGGGTCTTGTAATTTGCAGCACAGCCAGCGACAGCGACGGCAATGATAGTTTCCCACCGCTTTTCCAGCTCCTCTTCCTCCTCCTCCTGCGACTCGCTTACTTTTCGTTATGAATAGCCATTGGAGCAGGCGAGGAAATGCCGGGAAAATGCAGGGAAACCCTGGGTACTGTGCCCCCTCAGCTTCATCATTTAAAAGCGCATTAAAAAGTTTTTAGATTAATTTCGCTTCTTGTTTTTGCCACTGTTTGCTACTTACTCTCCACTGCTGACGTTTTGTTTTCGCTTAATGTGGCGAATTTTAATCCCAAATTGCTGAAATTTAAAACTCGCTGCGAAAAAATCCTACAAATTATTTCTGGGGAAAAAATATGCTTATATTTTTTTCTCTCTCTTGCTCCGTGGCTGCAACAATTGCTCCGGTTACTAATAGGTTTTTCGTGTTCAGGATCCACATGCGTTTATTCATGAGCTAACATGCAAAGTGTAGTTCCTGCTACTACTACTGCTGCTGCTGCACTGGCAATTCAATAGCTTTTACCTTTTCAATACACATTTGCCAAATCATCAATATTTTTCCTCATCTTGCATCTGGGAGCGATACACAAGCATCGTCCCAAAGTGAAGGATAATGCACTGTGAGAAGTTTGAGGCTACGGAATATAATTATGGGTTTTAAGAAATTTTAAGAAAAATAATTCAAAACAGTAATTTTTCGTATTAAAAAGTATTTAGTTTTCATAGAAATATATTTATAATATTGTAAATCTTAAGACAAGTTTCTTTTTGATATCTAAAACCAACTGAAAACCCTCTAAAAACACCTTAAACCCCTACAAAACTTTCTAAATACTAAAATACTAATACTAAAAACCTCTGAAAATCCTCCTAAAAACATCAGAAAAATATTCCCCATAAAGTTTATAAATATTTTTATATTTTTTCTTAGTGCCCTTCTGGGGTTAACAATGTTTGCTCTGTCTGCCAAACGGGTCTAGGTGATCCAAGGGGGTTTGGGGTTTGGTCCTGGCACTCGCTTTCACAATCATTTTCAATAAATTTATCTGCAATTTCAGTGGATCCCCACTCACTCACACACACATTCACGTTACTTACACACACATTTTTAGAAAGGAGGAGCGGAGCTCCTTGTTGTCGCTCGAATTCAATTCCAAGCAGATTTATTTTTCCACCCAGTTTTCCCATTCATAATTTCCATCAGAAGAGGGAAGCCCTGTTCGCTTTTTTGTAGGGCTTTTGCTGCTGGCTCCTCTAATCCGTCGCTGCTGATAATTCATAGCGCAGAATGCGTGTGCGACCAAATGCGATTTTATTTGGGTCTCCACTTGACTGGGTCTGGCATACTATTATATATAGTATTTACTCTACCGAATCCTTTTTCGAATTTAATTTTTATTATATTCATTTCTATGCGGTTTTCTTTTTTTTGGGGTCGACCTTTCTCGCCACAAATTATACGCAATTAAGCAAATTTGTCTAGGTCCCCGAAAAGAAAAAAGGGGCGAAAAAAAAAAATCAAAGCTCCTTGGACTCTCAGGTCTCAGGTCACTGATTAACAACCCCGACAGCCGGCAGCCGGCAGCAATCCTATGAAAACAAATTGCAAAAAAAAGGATAAATAAAAATAAAGAACAATAACAGGGAGCAACATGTAAATAAATGCAAAGAAACGGAAAGACAACTAGGAAACGAGTCTCTACAATGCGACGCCGTCGACCTTTCTCCATGCACTTGCCGAAAATGAGTGTACGAAATAGTAATTAAAAATAATAATAAAATAAATAAATCAGGATGATTTTGAAATGGATGAAAAGACTGCACAATAATTTAAAGTAAAAAAATGTTATCAAAACCATTTTAGAAAATATTCTACAAATAATACTAAGATACTTAGTATTATAGATTTTTTTTTTCATAGATAAATCCCTATAATATCTGCAGTGTATGAAACCCGGGTTCACGTCCGGTCTGTCCTGCGGTTCTCCGAGAGACGACAGAGAGACGCGGCGGGGCGAGTTCATTTAACTTACGGCGCGTTTCCGATTTACCGCAAATTTGAAAACCAACAAACAGCCAAAAATTCGCCCAAAGGCCTCTTCTGTGCAATGGCAAACAAAAGGGGCAAAAGCCAACAAGTAAATACGTAGCTAGCGATAGGGAAAGTAAAGGATAGCAAACGGAAAAATCTAAGGGAGCAGGTCGGAGGAAAAAAAAAAACAGAGAAAAACTCTGCTGAGAAGCTGGGGGGAAAATTTGTAAAATTCAATTTTCGCCCAACCCTTTCTCATATTTTTTTTTGTGTGTTAACACTTTTAACTTTGATTTATGCAAAAATTTCCACTTCACTTTGCACATGGCCAAAAAGTTCTCTCCTTCTGGCCCGTTGATTTGTTGATTTCTAACAAATATTTGTGAGCTTTTCCGATAAAAAAAATTTTCCTTAAAAAAGCAAAAAATACAAGGAAAGAAGGGATGGACAAGCGATGACTGTCAAACGTTGTCGTGGACCCCATCGTCAATGAATCATGGCGTCATTCTTTCTGTCACCTTTTCCCCGCATGTACAGATATTTGTTCTGGTCCTCGTCCTCGTCCTCGTCTGGCTTGATTCTTTTATGTGCTCGTGTCATCCGTCATCTCTCGCTCTCTCATCGGATTCGAGGATTTTTTTTCTGCCCCACTCTCTCGTTAGTGTCACGGACCAACACTTCCGGTTCACTCAATCCGTAATCCTTCGCCAGGAGCTGCCACGACGACGTACCTTTTGTCTACGCTCTCCTCTCACTCATTTATCACTGCACTTCGTGGCACACTCTCGGTTTAATATCAATTTAAATTTCACAAATTTCATTGCCGAAATGCGAACCGAATTATTCATGACCACCCTTCATTAGCCATGTCATCGGCCATCATCATCATCATCATCATCAATGTTGCATTATTTTTAATGGCAATTATGAATATTGCACACACACGACCGGGATTTTTTCTAGCAAATTAAATGGATCAGTCCCGCCAGAGGGACTCTTTCAATAATTTAATTGCCCAAAGAAGAGGCGTTGCAAGTGAAAAAAAATATATATGGGGCTTCGCAAAAACATTAATAAACCGGAAGCACAGCACGAGCTCTCCTGGCGGAAATGGGCCAGAAAAAAAAAACACACAGACACACACACAGGACACCCGCTGGGGCCGGAGGGGTGTTTCCCTTAACACACAAAGTCCAAGCGCGGGTTCACTCGCCCATCATCAACAGTTTTGTATGTTTATCTGTGCGCGAAAATGCATTTTTGCATACAACATACAACATAACCGCAACAGATGCGGTCGCTTCAATATAAATGCAGTTACAAATGGCGGACCTCCTTTCATTTTTTTTCAACCGTGTGTAAAAGTGTGTGTGTGGTCATTACAGCGAATTGCATTTGCCAGTGTGTGTGTGTTTTTATGGTTCCCCCCCTGTGTGTGCGTTTGCCTGTTTTTTCCTTGGTCATTTCCGTTTTTGTTGGTCCTGCCTGCTGCTGTCCATTATGCCGGCTGTCCTCGCTCGCTTATCACCAGGCGGGCGGAAAAGTGTGGGGAATAATTCGGAAAAGGGGGTTACCAGAGAAAGAGAGAAAAGTCCTGCAACAATGCAGCGGTCATTTGGCTGCCCCCTGACTTTTGTGCGGCACATATGTTCACTAGGCAAAATCATGTGCGATTTTATTGCCCAAACATATGTGAGAAATGAAGGCTTCATTTGCATAAATCTTTGATTTACGCACAATATAGCAAAAGGATATATCTTTGTAGAGGCTCTTTGTTGAAGCTTTAAATTCCCACAAAGGCTTTATGTATCTCTAATATTTTCCACTCTCCATGATCTCTCTTAATTTTCTCTTACCTTGATATATATTCCTCTCATTTTCTCCCAGTGCCCGTCCTAGTTGCATTAATAAAATGCATATGACAGACGGCTGGGGAAAACTGGCCAAAGGGAAAACGCGAAAAGCGATCAGTGAGTTGAAACAGACACACATACAAATAACGCTAATTATGGGACTTATAGTCCGGGGCGATGCACCTTTAAAGCGGATTTCTTGTTAAATGCATTTCCGGCGAAAAGCCGCTTTCCATCAGCTACCACACGCACACACGCAGGACAAACACAATCAATGCGCTTTCGGAGCCGGCTAATGAAGAGCAAATGCAAATGGCTCGCTCTCGCTCTATCTCTGGGAACATCTCTCTTTCTGCGGCTCATTAATGCGCATAATCAAAGCGGCAAAAGCAGATTCTGCCTCGCCAGGAAGCAGGTTCAGCAGTGGCAGCATATTTGTCACATGATTACCGTATCAAATAACACGCAGACACAGAGACAGACAGACAGACAGAGGGATTACACGAGGCCGAGACATGGCCATGGCTAGCTGGCCATGATAAAACCATCCTGCAGGCAGGCAGCCAGCCTGCAGCCTGCAGGCTCCATCCTCCGATCGGATCGGCCGTCATAAAGCAAATTTCGCGTTTCGCAACTGAAAACCACAAGCACCATAATTTGGCACTATCCACAGTCGCCAGCGGTGCCTGTTCGCTACGGTTTGGTACGGTACGGTGCGGTGTGGTGTGGTGTGGCAAGGTGGCCCAAAGAAGCGTCCAACCATTCCATCACATTCACTCAGCTAGCTGTCCAAAGTGCACAAAGAGAAATCATTACGGAAATCGCTTTGAAACGGGCCTAAAAGTAAGCTATGAAAAATATGACCACAGCTTTTATGGCATACTTTCAGACAGTCTTTTTAAAAGAGATTTTAAATCTCCAGAATGCTTATTACTCTGTTAAGAAAATAGAGCTTCTGCTCATACATTAAATTAAAACCACATAAATTCCCAGTGCAGGCGGGCCATCCTTGCATTCGGTGACATCGCAGGACGAGTCACAACGAACAGGAGGAGCAGGCGTCGGTCACGAGGAGCGGACAAAGACAGCCCGCAAGCGTGTGGCAATAGACAATGTCTATGCATATTTGTCATATGTGTAGTCCCGGCTCGTTGTGGTCCTGCTCTCCTCCCTCTCTCAGGCACAGTCACAGGCAGACACATCCTGCCAAAACTGAAATTGAAACTGTTTAGAGCCGTTGTTGTTGGCTGCTCTCTGTATGTGTGTGTGTCCTGGCCTCGTCGCCTGGCAGGCAGATAATTTGCTTGAAAACCCATTTTCCGGTTGTTGTCTCAATGTGTCTCCTCTGTGTTTTTGTGTGTTTGAGTGCTTTGTTTGACAACTTTCAGTCCGTTTTCAGTGATCACTGTCACGGAACCGGTAAGGATCACTTCAAGGAGCTGGCCTTTTTTTTCTCACTCGTTTTCTCTCGTTTTGTTTGCCTATTTGTTTGTCGTTATATGACCGTCATGAAATTCAGGTTTTTAAGCCGTGCCGCACATGTTTCGCGCTCTCAAAAACCTCTTAGGACAAGTGCAGCTTTGTTGCTTTTACGGCCCACAAAACACACTACCAATTGTCGCTGTATTTTGCACGAAACGCGAACTTACCTTTTGGCACTGAACATAAAAGGGGTTATGTTTTTAAGGGGAAATTTAGAGGCAAGTTTTATGAAGGTAATTCTTCGGTAATTATTTTAAATAGTTTTTTTAAAACTACAAACTTGATGGTTTTCTTGTAATGTGTGCTAATTAAGCTAACGTTTCCTGGGAGCCCTTATTATTTCCAACTAGTTTTTAGGGAAAGATAAAACCTTTAAATAAAAAGGAGTGCTTGGCAATTAATGATATATTTTATTGATAAATTGATATAAAATATCTTTAGACTAGTAGGCCCTTTCGGAGATACCGATTTACAAAAAAACCCACTCTTTTTCTCTGTGTAAAAAACACGAAAAAAAGGGCTTCACATCAAACGTGGCCCAAATGTTGGCCGCCTTAGGAATATAGCACTTAACGGCATCGTTGGCTCAGCTTAAGTAGTCGCTGCCGAAAGAGACGGAGATTACTGGGAGAGCAACAGCCGCAGCAGCAGAAGGAGCAGGAGCAGAAGTAGCAGCAGGACTAGTCACGGTCTCCTCAGCTATTCCATATTCATAATTGCTAATGGAATATGCTGTGACAACCGCAATGATGACGAAGAGAGAGAGAGCGCGAAGCGCCCCACCACCATCATTATCATCATCCTCGTAATGACGATGACGATGGTGATTATGAGCTTACGGCCCACTACAAAGTGTTTTTGCTCTCCCCTCCCTGGGAACTCCCTTACCTCACCCATATATATTTCCCAGAGCTGTTTTCGGGGCCATTCCTGGGAGAAATTAATTTGCAACTTGCGAGACATTTGGCGCTGGCGTCTATTTACATTGTATATATTACGTATACGCCACGGCTGCTCGACTGCTTGGAGGTTAGGTATTCAGAGGCGGCCACAGCTGCTTCTCGAAAAAATGTGGGCTAATTTCTAGTCGCCGCCCGTCACCTGCAGCTATTTTCACATTTTTCCTTTTTTTTTTCTCTCCCATTCACTTTTGGCCGTGTTCGTTCTTTGTTTTTTCTTTTTTTTAGTCAAGTTTTTGGTGGCTGGCTGGCTGGGGCTCTTTGTTAATTGGTTCAGTCACCTGTCTCTTGATCTGCCAGTCAAGCGCACACGACCCGTGGAGTCGATGGTCGCACCACCATCGCCATCGCCATTGCCATAGTCATCAAAGTGGCACCACAACCGGATGGATGGTTGAAGGCGACAACGCTTGCAGGAAAATATACGAGTGACGCGGAGGAAAGCCATGGAGGAAGGAAGGACGGAAGGAAGCCGGATCCTTGGGCCCGCTCCATTTGCCAACCTGGCCAATGAACGTTTTAGATTACAATAGGTTAGGGCAAGTCCAGGGTGGTGTCGTCCTGCCTGCTGGCCACATTAGCCAGTGGTGGCTCGACCGCAAAGTTAGCGCCCGGCGCCCAGTTCGCCGCTCCGCTCCGCCGTCCGTCGTTAACTTAATTGGCCATCACCACCCACTTTGCGGGTTTTTATGACGGCGTCGTCGTCGACGACAGAGGGAACCCAGACCCAAACCTAAACCCCTGCCCGAAACCCGATTTGAAGCCCCCGTGGAACTTTGGCTTTGTCGACGCGTCGGCTGTCACATTTTTTGACATTTTTATTCTACATTTTTTTGCTATTTAGTTGGTTGTGTTGTGGCCCAGCTACTGCCCCTGTGGGCTGCTTCTGCTATTTTCTATTAGGGGTTCATTTTTTTCATTCCCTTTTTATTTTTGTTGTTCTCTGTTTTTTGTCACCTGGCCGTAATGTTGTGGCATTGCCTACTTTTTAGCGCAGTGTCTCAGCGTTTATGTCTGTGAGTTGGACTTGGAAATGCACTGAGGGAAAGTTGATAATGTAATTATTTAATTTTCGAAGTTTGTATTATTTTAAAAGCTTTAAATTATAAGAATTTGCCTTTTTTATGCCTTAAATTAAATGCTTTTATTTGAAAATCATTTAAGATGCTCTCTCTAGTAATTATGAACTATTTTTTTCTAGTGCATAATCGACTGAGAATGTAGAGGCTTCTCTCCGTTGGCCTGTCGTTTACGCTCGGTTTGGCTCGGCTTTCTATTTTTTGTGATTAATAGGTGTGTTAATGGATGTCATTTTGATGTTTCCGCCAGACGCATGTCCACACAAAACCGAGTCGTCCTGCCTCGTCCTCGTCCAGCCATCAGCCTTTCTGGCCCCCGTGACCTCCCGTCGTCCCTGTCGCACGCTTTTCGGTCGTGCTCAGTTTTATGTTTAATTTGAGCATTTCTCGCTAATTTTTAAGGCTCGCCATTAAATGTAGATAATTTTTTATGCTTTTCTTTTGGTCGGTCGGTCGGTCTGCGTCGGTCGTCCAACGTCCATTGCCATTCATTTACCATTTCTATGCCTAGGTTTATGGCCCCGCCCCCTTTTTTGTGGGCGCGTCGTAAAAGCGAGAATGTAACGAGCCAGCGTCACGAGCTTGTTGCAAGTTGGTCTTCGGACGGACTCTCGGGCTCAAATGCTGCCCCAGTTGTTAAAGCCTTTTATTTGCTGTCGTAGACAAATCGTTTAGGTATTCGCTCGGCCTTCGCCCTCGCCGGTTCCTTTGCTTTTAATTACTCGCAAATTCGTTTTTAAAGTGCGCGCTCGAGTTGGCCAAAAGTGGCCAGCGGCACGAAAAGGCTTAAAATCAATAGCCAGAGTTTGTGTGGTGGTGTACGTACGATGGTGGCTTTAAAAAAAATATGTTCTCGTTGGTGGTACATGTGGCATAAAATGCAACATGTTTTTCACCCATCCAACGGCCACGCCTCCTTCGGTTTTTATTGCCCTCCACGCGCAGACACGGACAGAAGGGGTTAAGATTTTAGCAACTGAGAGGATTTTCTTGATTGTATATTATTTAAAATAATAATTTGGGATTTTATTGAAATGTTTATTATTTTAACCTATTGAAAGTATTGAATTATAATTCAAACACAAACTTAGCCAGTGTGACCTTAACCATAAAAATATCACTTCCTTAAGTGCAGGGTCACACTTGTGGTTTTTATTTGTAACTAGTTTTTAAGTTCTTATGACAAATCAAAGCATTTTTAAAGCAGTCATTTGAACTTTAAGAAAATATAAACTATATTTTAAATGCTCCCAAATGCTATGCTTGTGACCCCAACTGTCTCTGCTGAAGCTTCGATGTTGCAGCAGGCGCAGTAATCGATATGTAAACATGCGAGTTTGCGTTTCGTTGAATGCCAAATGCACAGGCGGAGCCATGCGGAGGGTGGCTGCAAAGGGTATAAAACGGGTTGTGTGTGGGTGTGGGGGTGTGTGTGTTCGGGGGGTGTGTATAAATTTAGAAGCAAACACGCCGACAAACCAAAAAACAACGACGAACACCGCCAAACGAACGCCAGAGCAGCGACAGCAACAAGCTGCAATCGCTGTGGCATGCAACATGTTTTTATATATAAATCAATTACTTACCAAACATGACGGCGAGCAACGAGCAAAGGGAGGGTGGTGGCACCCAGCCATTGGATTTATGGCCATAAAGATGGGAATCCTTCTGTGCGTTGCGTTGCGTTGCGTTCGTGCCACTCGGTTTTGGTATGTGCAGCAGCGCGGCCGCAAGTCCATTAAAGTTATTCAAATTGTTCAGCAATTTGATTAATTCCCGATTGTGGCCGACGAGAGTGTGCCTCGCTCTCTATCCAGAGCCATAACTAACTTCGTTACGGGGATTGCCCTACCATTTTCTCTAGTTGCCTGCGTAAACCAATTAACTATCTTTAAGCCCCAATGCTTTATAATATTGCTTTATAGCCTCACGAATTTAACAAGCCAAATCGAATTAGCAGCCGCGAATATTAATTGAGCTTTGAGCGGGCAGCTGCAGCGTGCAGAGTGCCCTTCCAAAAATTAGAGAATCAACCGGAATAAAAATTGAAATTGACGCGTCAGATTTCCGGGTGGCATGGCCTAGCATGGGGGCACAATCCTCGAGGGCTGAAATTTGTCAACGAAATTTTTCGGCCATGAATTGATATAAATGTGGGGCCCGGCGGCGAATAATGCGCTAAATAAATTGCGAAAAATTACATAAAATATTTAAGCGCATTCAAGTGTGGCGCTATAAAAAATGGCGGGGCATTAAAAATGTTTTTTTCTTCCCTCCACATTTTGTTTTTTTTTCGTGGCAAGTGAAAGCAAAGCGAGCGGCAAATGGCTGACAGGCTGAGGAGGAGGCACAAAATAGGAGGAGAGGTAGCAGGGGAGAGAGTCAAGGTGAATAGACAGGAGGCAGCACACACACAAAAGAAAAGGACGGGCAAGGATAACAGCCAGGAGCGGCAAACAAATTATTTGTACATATAGCCGTGGGCAAATAGCTGCCTGAATATTAGACATTTGAGAATTGGCATGGCGAATTTTGTTCATTGACTTGCAACCCCAGCAACAAAGCTGTCACACAAAGAGAAATATTAAAGGGGATATTTTTAAATAAATAGAAAATTAAATTAAATATTAAGCGGTTATTTTATATTAAAGAATATGCAAAGATTGAGGCTTAAATGACTTTGAGAAATGCCTCGCTTTGATTCTCTATTACTATTAATTTTCTTTTAATAATTTCACTACTATTTTTAGTTTTTTTCTGCGTGTGTGCACCTGCCATGCAAATGTGAGGAGGAGCTTGTGCCTCTGCTGTCTTGGGGCGGAAGCTCTTTAAAGTCGGGCAGACAGAAAACAAACCGAAATGTTTGTTTCGCCGTCGTTTCCTCCCAGACCCAGACGCTTTTAATGCATTTTTTATTGGACTGCTGCCGCACAAAACGACAAGCAAATAGAGAAGGCCATAAAAATAAATAAGGCACACCGTTTCGGGGGTTGGGTTGGGAGTGTGTTGTTTCTGTTCTTTTTTTTTCTGGGTGGTGCTACACACACCTACACCCACCCTTCAATAATATTAACACCCACAAACCCAAGGGCGAAACGCGAGCACAGCATATTTTCGCTATTGCCATTGAGTGTCCAGCCGCCATAAATTTCAATGCTATTGAATTTTGTATGAACCCGGGCACACAGCTCAGGGGTCCCAGTTCCAGTTCCAGGTCTCGGGTCAAGCTTTCTTCTCTCTATATTCCATACGTGTGCTTCGTGGCCGCTTTAAAAAGGTATAATTTATTTTAAAAGAGATCCCCTCAACATATATATATATTTATATACCCCGACTCCAGGGGTGGGAATCAATATCCCGGCAAGATTTATGCCGCCCGGTAATCGTTGCTAAGGTCAGGACCAGGAATCTCTGACTGGGCTCATTACAAATGCCAAACGGCAAATGCTTGTCATTTGCATATATATATATATATATACACACTCTTTTCAGGCCACGCATGCCAAAACTCTTTATGCACTCGGGAAAAAAGGATATAGTATAGAAAGATTCCTTGAAGCATCAAACTAATCTGTTAATAAATCAAATATTAAATAAGTTCGAAAGGAAAACCCCTTCCAATATTTATTTAAATTAATTTACCAGCAATTCCCCAAGAATCCCAACTTAGTCATTCAATAACTGCCTTTATTTTTCTCATATTCTTTATCCTCAAAACTTTTTCCCAAGTGTCCTCATATATACGATGTCGCATTACAGGCGAGTGAATATCTTAATAGAGAGCACAAGTCGCGTAGCGCGAGGAGCAAATAAAAAATTGCCAAAACTTTCGGCCGTGCGTAAAGTGTTGGAAGGATAAGAGGGGGCCAAAGAATATCAATGAAATTGTCATACACAAGTAAATGCTCCAAGATAAAGAACGAAGCCTGAGAAAAAAAGGAAAAGGGAGCCAAGAAGCCGCCGAGGAGTAAGGGAAAACGTTGAAGGGGAAAAACGTTTGCTACCTTTGCGGGCACGGGGAGTTTTTCTACTGCATTTGCTGTCAGAGTAGTCAGTGGCAGACAGAGATACAGACACTCGGATACAGATACTCGGGGAACACATGTTTTGAATAATTTATGCGGGCGGGCGCTCGAAATGTGCCCGCCAGGAGTTTCCCTGGGTTTCCTTTTGGCCCCAGCCTCAGCTCCCCCCCCCCTGATTTTGGCCCAAACCAATTGCTTGGCTGGCACTAGGCCAGGCCAAAGTTTTTTGCTCCCTCACACACACACACAGCAGGAAAAAAGGTGATAAATGCATAAGCAGGAAAAGTTTTGCGCCTCCTTTCGATTTCGCTTTGTGAGAGGGTCCAGAGTCGACACTGGAGTGGCATGGAGTGGCAAGGAAGGAGTGTGGAGTGTGGAGTGGAGTGGAAGTGGAGTGTACTAATAGCGAAATTGCTACAAATCGTTTTGGCCAAACTTGCGCAAGTTTATTTTCCCAACTCAAACACACACACACACAGCCACGTGCTCTCTCCTTCTGAAAAACGGAGTCATTTTTTCTCGCCTTTCGACATTCTAATTTAGCTGCGCTTCAAATATTTATGCAAACAAATTGAAATAAAAAGAGTTCCCGTCTCTCGGAAGCAATAAAAGCCAAAGCGTAAATATTTAGTGGTATCCAGACTCCAGCAGACTCTTCTATTAAAGGACCTGCTACAGTGCTCTCTCTATTGTGAAGCTGGCATACTTATCAGCGTTATGGTATAAGTATCTGTTGTCAATGTAATATTAGTACAATTGATGTGAAATTCGGTATGCAGATCAATCTTAGAATAAAGAAAAGGATAATTGCCTTAACAACTGCTTTTTTGATCGCTTGAAAAAGGATTAAAGATATTAACTACTTGTGAGCCTTCACTGTTGCATAAAAAATCCTCCTCCCCCTCTTTTTAAATAGAGTGAAAAAATATGAAATAAAATGTCTGGCAAGGAGTAGAATGAATACTCCTGCTCCTAGATACAAGTATTTCATATTAAACTTGAGCACTAAGCCGGTGACTCGTTCTTGTTGCTGTGGTTTCCATACCCAGACTCCTCCATCCCACTCGCAATCCATTCACCTTGCTCCTGGCAAGGAACCGCAGCTGTTACACTTTGGCGGCATTTTCATATAATTTATTGCTGCTTATTCCTGCCCCTCCATGGCGGGCAGGTGGTTCGCTTTGGGTTAGATTTAGCTGGTGGATTGAGTAGGGTTTTCCAGCTCCATATCATCCTTGTCTATGCGGCCGCAGCTACAAGTTGCGTTTATCAACTGACAACTAGCTAACAAATAGCGTGGCCGCCTGAGTGGTTGTCTCATTTGGGCCCACTAATTAGAATTTATTAGATGTTCTCCTGGCTGGCTGGCTGCCTGTCTGTGTGTCGCTTTAAAGATTTGCTCTTAAAGTCATCCTTGAAGCTTGGAAAAAGCATAAACAGCTGCTGCTGCTGCTGCTGCTGCATGAGCGGCAGCAATAATTGTTATTTCAATATAGGGGATGAGCGCTATGGGGGTGAACCGGAGATTGCCGCTTTGTTATGGCTGCAGTTTTCCGCTGTTGTTATTTTTACCTACATATGCAATTTTTTGCACCAAGGCTGGCATTTCCCAAGCTCTTCCCCCCTTTCACATATTCTATATATGCCATCATCATCGTCGTCGTCAGCGCCATCATCAATGATGATATGGTTGGCGGAAGGCAGGGACTGAGGGGCAGTCGATAGTCGACATCAATGAACCGATCCGGTGCACCAGCGGAAATATTGAGTCGTATCTGTGTCGCGACCAAAACAAACACACGCGGATGGAGACAGAAGAGGTCGAAATAATAGCACATAACGAATCTTTATAAATCGTTGTAATATTTATATTTATGAGCTAATAACTTGCATTCTATAGAGAACTGCAAAATAACACCACGTTTATTTTAGTTTTCAAATGCACTTTTAACCTCGTACTGTCTTTACGTATTTGTTATAATTTAAGTGTTATAATAATCTTCCCAAGAACCCTTAAAATATTCAAGATTTCATTTCCAAGTCAGTTTCTGCCATCAGTTTACACCTTTGACTTAATGTTAATCTTGATTCAAATAAATTATAAATGTCAAAACATTTCAAAGGAATCTCCTATGAAGTAATTCCAGAAAACCCTCTCTTTAAGCTTTTAATCTTCAGGGCCTTATGCTGATGACCGCTGCTGTACTGTACAGCACAGACAGTCAGACAAAACGAAAAGCCTTTAATCGACAGCAACATATTCGATTTTAATATTCATATGCCGTCGTCATAAATTCATGACAAAGAGAGCTATGGAGCACAACAGAGAGAGGAGGCCATGCAATATATGAGGGCGTTGATATGATGTGCCCGTACCGTACAGTACCGTACCGTGCCCCTTTTGCCACCCTACCTACCCCCCTTTGGTCTCTGCCCCAACCCGCACACACACACACTGGAGTTATTATCAACTCGGTGCTCTCGTGGCTGAATTAAAGCCGAGGAGGCAACTGACTGGATTGCTGACTCACTGCTTCCTCTTTCGCCGCCCACCGGCTGCTGGCCATTTTGTGGCAAATGAAATTATGATAGTGGACGAGAAGACGAGGCAAATCACAAGTCATGGATGGAACTGGAGGAGACGCAGAAAGACTGCTCATTACGCAGGAATATTTGGGGCGAGGACTGACGGACTGCCTTCTAATTTGGGCACTTTTATTTTTGCCTCGTGTCCAGGCAACTCTCTCTGTGAGTTCCCTTTCTTTCCTTCTATTCTCTCGAGTAATAATACCCCAAAGTCCCTTTTTCGACTGGATAATCACATGGTGGTGGTGTGGGTGTGCATATCATTTGCCTTGCTCTCAATTACACATGATCTCTGTGTGTGCGTGTGCTCAGCTTTTCAGCTTTGCTCCCTTTTAAAGCGTCTTCGAGTAGAAAATCGCATGTGAGCCGCCGCAATGTGAGAAATTAAACAACATCAACCCCCAAAGAGAAAGGCAAGGCCGACCGACTGGGACCAAAGGGATGGACAAATATGAAAGAGACAATGCTACAAGCACTTTGCACTGTGATTAAATTGGGGTTTAAATTGTTAAATTGATACTGTAATCATATTTACAGATTGAACGTTAGGATCAATGTCCCTTTGCTGCTTATAATTCCCAAGTCTTTTTTGTCGAAGTACAAAATAAATTTATTTTAACTCGAAGATAAAGTAGTTTCATTTAAAATGTGAAATGTTTATACTTTTACTTGTATTTTAAGCACAATTATGAAAAAGAAGTTTTCTTTATAATTGAAATAAATATAAAAAATTTTAAGTAACAATTTCATTTTTTTCTTGAAAGAATTTATTTGTCAAAGTATTTTCTCTCAGTTCATGAATTGCTCATTACAGCAACAATAAAAGCAAAGCGAGTGTAGGCTTTTTTGCTAGCTTCTGATGACGCTGACACCCTTTGCTTCCGTCTCATCCGTACTCCGTATTCGTATTCCGTATTCCCTTCTCCGTATTCCGTGTCCGTCAGCCTGGCGCACTTCAAAAACTTAACCGTTAGGCATATGCGTGATTATCTTTCCACCGCTGCCTCGGACAACAACAAGGGCCAGCTGCTGGATGGGGATGGGTTTCAGGAGGAGATGGGAGACTGGAGACGGGGGGGCGGGTATCCAGCTAGCAACCCTCAGAGGCAACAATTGCGCGCTGACCCAGTTACCCGGCAACAAAGGCGGAAGCAAAGGAAACACGCTGAAAGAGGGACACACACACACACACAGAGGAGACAAGAGGGGACTGAAAAGGCACATGTCATCATAGAAATCAGTGAGTGCCCAGAAAACTGCCCACGCCCTTCGGCAATGGGGCGTTGCTTACGTTGGGTGCGGAAAATCTAGGGGGTGGTACTGGGAAAATTCATTAAAATGGCACAGAGGCGAGACAACAATGAAACGGTCCACTTGGGCTCTCGGCTGCGTCCTTCTCCCTTCGGGAAACTGGACAGCAGCTTATCGTCCTGGCCATATGTGCCACAAACGCACACGGGCCGGGAGGAGGGGGAGAGAGAAAGGGTGAGGCTCTCACACACAGGACTCCCAGTTGGTAATCAAATATTTAGCATACTTTTTAGAAAGCATATTAAAATAACATTTCCGGTCAGCTTGGCAAAAAGGAAATCGTCGCAAAGTCCGAGAGTCAGGCGCAGCAGCAACCCAACTGTGGAGGGCATTAGCCCGGGTTTTTGAACCGTGTAATGCACACCCAACCTCCATTACAACACTTGTGCCAGCCAGCCATCCAGCCAAGGATATATCCCACGGAGAGAGCCGGCAAATCCCTGTAGCATGCCACGCACACTGGCACTTGGGGAGCGTTAATGTGCCATAACGAATGCATTAGAGACCGGGTACTAAGTAAGCGCAGTTAGTTGGCCGGCCACGGCCACCCGTTCCCAGTTTTTCGCAAAGGGGTGAGGCATTTAAAATTTAATTACCCGACACAGGAATGGGACTCGCCTCCGAAAAAAAACAGCAGTAACCAATATGCATTACCCTAATAATGTCCGCAAAATAAGCCCTTGACAAAAGAAACGTATGCTTAATAAGTGCTTTACTCTTTTTGTGGCTTTAATTACATTTTGGTCAGGAAAGCATAGCAAATGAAACGGAATTAAGTATTAGGTTTAGATTAAATTGCAACCAACAAAAGGGTTTATATTAGGGAAACAGGTACTATATTTTAATAGATGTAATGAAAATATCTAAATGATATTATTAATGTGAGAACTACAAATTCTCTTTAAGTGATTAAATATATAATTGAAAGTAACAACATTGGAATAAAGAATATAGAATACTTTTTAGCTAAACCCATTACGCTTTCACATGCTGTCCTTTTTTTTTCGCTGGCAGCCAACAAGTATGCCACATTTTTTTGGTGTAAGAAAAAAACATATGTTGAACACAATGCACAGCTTCTGCTGATATCATTACTCACACGCACAAGAGCACACAGCAAATGGCACACACACGCACACCACTGACAGACAGAGAGCTTCCGGTTTTCTCTTTTTTTTCTCTCTCTTTCGTTCGTTTTTTGTGTGTGTGTGTGTGTGATATTATCAAGTGAAGTGCTCCTGCGGTTTGTCTATGTGTATGGGTGGGTGTGCGTTTTGGCTTTTCTTATTATTCCTATTACCACATGTTGTTTTTGTATTTAAGCTAATTCCTTTATGTGTGCGGATGTATATAAAACGTGCAGCCGTATAAAAATAAAAACCAAATAACAAATAAGAGAACAACAAAAGCAACCAGAAGAGCCAGCAGGCAAAAAGCAAATAAGCCAAAAGCGAAAGCAAAACCAGAAAGCAGCAAAAGAGCGCGCAGCATGATGATAAGCCAAGTGGCGAATTCAAGCGTAGTCAGCATTGATAGCTGATGTCTGGGAGCGGGGACCACGGGGGGGAGCTGGTAGCTGAGGGAGGCATAAAGGTGCCTACTTCACACAAAATTACCCTTTTCAATTTGTGCGGTGTGCAGAGTGTGTGTGTGAGCCCTGCTCCTCTTCTCCCCCCTCAGCAATTTCTCCCTCGTTTATTGACTTTTTGTCATTGCCGCTAATGCATAGCAGCAGGAACTGAACAAACACACACCACACACACACACACACAGTCGCATCCTGCTTAGCACAATACAGTCAGCATCAGCAGTAGCTGGAGCTCTGTAGCAGCTTTATTTTTATGGGGCGCATTACATTTAATGTTTGGCTTAACTCGGTTACTCTCGATGCTCTCTGGGAATCCGAGTCCTGGCTTTTGGTTTCGATTCTGATTCACACACGGCAAGAAAAGGGGTGTAAAAGTAGAATATAATAATAATAATAATGTTAATAAAACAAAATAAGACAAGATCTTCAGCCTTTGTTATTGGCAAAATTTTTTAAATTAATATTTTTAACGTTTTAACTATTAAATGCATAAAAATAAGCAAACAAAATAAGACAAGATCACAGACTTCCTACTTTGGAATTTTAGGTGTCATCTTGTTACTAGAAATATGTTGAGCAATGTCTTGATCACTGGCAACATTATTTTATTTAAGATTATTAACGTTTTAACTTTTAAATGCATAAAAGCAAGCAAACAAAATAAGATAATGTCAGCCGCCTTTTTAGATCATAACAGTAAAATTTTCTAAGTCAATGTGTCACAGAATTCCTACTTGGGAATTTTAAGTGTCATCTTTACATGATTTATTGCTAGAAACACGTTGAGCAACATCTATGGTTATTGGCAACATTATTTTATTTATTATTTTTAACTATTAAACTAATGAAAATAAGCAAATATAATATTTGATCCATTTACCAAAAAAGCATCCCCACAATTTTCCTCAGTGCTTGCTCCCTTCGATGGCTGCTGCTTGTGCTTGAACTTCCGCTTCTGGTTTTGGCTTCGACTCGTTGTGTGAGTGCGGTAATTAAGTGTCACATGTAATTACAATACACTCATGTGCTTTGTAATTAGAGTTTAGCGCTGCAATAAAGCAAGAGGAAAAAAAGCAAACAGAAAGCAGAAACACACAAGCAGAAGCACAAGCAGATGCCGAAACGAGAACCTCAATGCGCTGCTGCTAAACCTGCTTAGCTGGGCTAATTCAGATGAATATTTCCCCCGAGCTCTGCAATTATTTGCACTGCTGTTTTTCTTTTTTTTTATTATTATTATTATTTTGGAGGGGATTAACCAACGGAAAGGGGAGAGGAGCAAGTGGATTTAGTTTTGATGAAGCTGCTGCGGCACTGGGAATGCGGTGGTCAGTAAATAGCTAAGCTAACACGGCATAATGATTACCTGCTGCTGCAGAGTCCGCTTGCCACAGTCATTTTCACTTACCCATCAACCTTGTTGACTCTAACCAAACTGAAGAACCAAACCTAAACAGAATCCTTGTTGCCAAGGCCCAGTAGCAGGGCCCAGCTCCCAGTTCACATTTCACAGTTCCCAGAGAGCTGGGCAAATGCTGCTCTGGTCCACGAAGAATCGCTGTAATTTATTTAACTTGCGTAAATATTAAATATTTATATTGTTCTCTCTCTCTTTTATTTTTCTCTTTTTATGTACCGTACTCGTATACGTATATATATACTTCATCTACTACAACTACACACCACCACTACTACTGAAAATAAAACCATCTGTAACCATCTTCAACTTCTGTCTGTGCCTGCCCTGCCGCCTGTGCCTCAACTATAAAACAACTACAAACAAACATGAAATATATATGAAACTTATATATATAAAATGTATGAAACAAAAAATAATGTATTAACCAACTGCCTGTGCCTGTGCCTACCTTGCTCCTGCATCTGCATCTGCATCTGTATCTGAATCTGCTCCTGCTCCCGCTCCTGCATCTGCATCTGCATCTGTATCTCTGTACCCGCACCTGTAACTACTGCCGTGTAACTGTAACTCAGCGCGGAAGCGACGAACTTTTGAGTCAAGCAGCAGTCATGGCGCCCGCTTCCGACAATAACAATCAGGACCTGGCCACAAAGAAGGCCAAGCTGGAACCGGGCACCGTTCTGGCCGGCGGAATCGGTAAGTTTTCCCCCTCAGCTCTATTTCTCTGTCTCTGTGTCTCTCCTTTCTCTCTTTACCTTTACTATTACCTTTACCTTTACCTGCTAGCTGTTACCTCCGCTTCGTCCTTTTGTCTTGGCTTAAGCTTTACCTTTACCTTCACCAGTTTTGCCTTTGTCCCCTGAGCGACGCTCAAGTTAAGTGCATTTTGCAGCCATAGTCTTGGGGCCCCGTGGATGGGTTTTTGTCTGCCAATTAACCACACCCACTGGGACAATCGGTCACACGGGGAGAAAATGAGTAGACTAAGACAAAAGGCATTGCAGGAAAGAATAATAAGTAAGGAAGAGAAATGAAGGAGTGTGAAGCTACATTTTTACTATAGTCTTTCCCTCAGATCTTATTGCGCCCTGAGTTAAATTTATTATAATATATAGTATATTTAATTTATTCCTATATATATATCTAGGCATTAAATATTATTATTTGTTATTTTATATTACTTTACTTTTTTTAATTTTTTTAGAAAAGTGTACAAAGGTATGCTATGATACATTAAAGTGTTCACTATATGTCTTGTAGTATACTTTTTGGCACCATTTAAATTGATTTTAAATCTTCAGCAATCCCAAAATATATAAATCAAACTTTTTTTTTTATTTTAAAATTGAACTTTTTTTTGCCGTGCAGCATTAGACTTAAGCCTTCAACTTGGCCACAAAGTCGCCATGGCACTTGAGTGCCCCAATTGAAGGTGCGCGCCCGCGCTTTGATGCCTATAGCCAATTAACCTACTAATTAGCATGGAAAACAAGTCAACGGCAAAAACATTCTGCTGCTGCTCGCTTCTCTCTCTTTTCCCTCTTTTGTGGAAATTATGAAGGGGAAAAATGGTGGGCCAGAGCGGCGAGGCTATGCCGGCTATGCATTATGACCGGTGGCCGCTGACTGGCCACGCACTGTGTCGACACATTAATTAGCCGCACAAATACACATATTCGGTGGCGGCGGCGTCGGCCAAAAAACCCACCCTGCATATAACCGCCGCAAAGTAATAAAGCTAATCAAAAACCGCACACCAAAACCCGACAACGAAGCCCGCGACGAAAGTGAAGCGAAACCAGCAGAATGAACCACACATTAGGTAAATATTTGACAGGCTCGCAGGAGCACAGGCAGGACTCGCTAACGGAAAACTGAAAGGCCGCCAGAATACACCCATCTACCCACAAAAATCCAGTGAGCCACAAAATGATTGCCAGTGTAAACAAATCAATAGGCAACAATTTCCGCTGCTGAAATTCAAAAGTAATCGACTGCCTCCGCACGGCGATTGTTTTTTGGGGTGAATTTAATTAACGCCACATGCAGTCGGCCGCTGCCGCCAGGTTCCAGAGCAGGATATGGTATCGATATCCTTTTTTTTCGTTGCCTGTATAGTAGGGGATTTTTGAAAATGCTTTTGCAATTTCGCTGTAATTAACAGCATTCAGTGCCGGCAGCCACATGGCAGCTGGTGTGTGTACTGTGTCGGCGCTGTTGGGGCTTTATATATGTATGCCACAAAGAGAAGGCTTGAGCATTAGCCGCCAGACAGTCAAAGGTCAGCGGGAAATACGACAAAAAAAAAAAAGAAAAACCCGAAAGGGTGTAAAGGGAGCAAAGGAAGCCTATGAATGGCAATCGACGGAAAGCGAGAGAAAAAAAAGGAGAGTGTACGCAAAAGCGGAAGCATAATATTTATTTATTACTTTACAAAGGACTTTTCTATTAATTAAAAAGCAACAAGCAGACACACACACACCAACAGAGAGAGAGAGAAGGATACAGGAAGAGTGAGGGATGGAGAGGCAGTTAGCGGTCCCCCCTTTCACCCTTCCTTCCTCTTGGCGCCCCTTTTTGCCCATTGTGTTCGATGGCCGCCGCCGCACAGACGACGACTTTGACCCAACGGCAATTTTGGTGGCGAGCACTCCGCCCTCTCTTTTGACACCTGCCACCTGCGGCCATTTTAATTTTCCACGCAAAGTTCTTGAGCAAACACTCACTCACACGCACACACACCCGCACACAGGACACTCGGAGAGGACAAGAGCGAGCGCAGGCAGCCATTAAAGTCGCGCTTAAAGCGGAAAAGAAATCCGTGGAAACCCAATGAATTCGCACACCGCACACTTAAAGCTCACACAAAAGGCAGAAATAATAACAAAAGGAATTGCTAAATAAATGTATAAGGACACTTTTATTGCACTGAACGAAAAGAGGAGCAGGATCGAGGATGAGGACAACACAACACAATACAAAGGCCAGACAAGTAAATAGCAGGAGACCGAAAAGCAACAATGAGCATTGTGTGGTCGAGCCTTAGATAAACACACGCACTCCTCCACGTTCAATTGTAAGAGTATTTATGTGTGTGCCACTAAACCAATACATCGATAGCCCCGCACACACACACACTCAGGCTTATTTCCGTTACACGGACTCCGCAGGACATGCAACAAATTTTTCACGTAAATGTAATAAAAACACTTTGGCATGTGCAACGCGTATAGAAAGGGAGGGGGTCCGCTGCCACGCCCATCCACTTGAACTGAGTGGCTGCCATAGCTGTATGTGTGTGTGTGTGTGTTGGTTTAGTGTCCTGGTGTGTGCGTGCGGCGATTGAATGAACCAAACACATACACTCACTTGCTCTTGAAGTGAATGGGAAACAGGACTCAGACTGGGACTCAACTCAGCAGCAGCAGCTAAATTTTCGGCCTGCTAATAAATAGTTTCGCTTGATTTATTTGATTTTTTATTATTAGGAATATTTTATGCCAGGTATACGAGGCCCCAGGGAGTCCCAGGAACAGTACTAGCTAATTCCCCGAAACTTACAGGCAAAGAAACATTAGGTACAGAAAGAAACAGTCTTCAAGGAAATAATGTTAATAAGGTTATTTCCATTTTAGAGTTGAGTTAAAGGGAAATAAAGAATAGAAAGAAAAGAAAATCGGTAAATTAAATCACACGAACTTCTAACTTAAATTGTCCTTAGATGGCCAAGCTTATATCGGGTTTTTTTTACCAAAAAAAAAAAAGATAAACTTCTACAAATGCTTCCTTTAAAATATCCCTTTCTAATATAAAAACCTGTCAAAATTGTGTTGATATTTTTTTCACTGTGCATCCGATGGCGTGGCCATGTCGCGTGTCCGGCTAGAAACATCAAGCGTGGCCAGAACCGTGTTTTGCTTTTGTTGTCGCCACACTGGCCATACACACAACACCCACCACACACACACACACATCCCTCACCTCCCGCCGTTTCAGTTTGTTGTTTATTGTTACAGCCCTCACACATGCATCGCTGTTTGTATAGTCCACCAACATTTGTTTGTTTATTGACCGATTTTGGGGGCTTAATGGTCAGCTCACCACCTATACGGCACTGCCATCATATAGGTGAAAAAAATACAAGGATAAAAAAATATACTAAAGCGAAACTCCTTCGCCACGCAGCTGTTGCCGTTTGTACCATATAAAAAAATATATCCCCGGCTTTTAGCATGGCTAATTCCTCGCCCAGACAGGCGAGAGAATATGTTAAAAAAATATCTACAAAATTTGTATATATCCAGTGTGTGCGATTGTTTTCATTATGCATGACCGGTGATCCCTTGAGCCGGCTGCAAATCTCGAAATCAGCTTGAACTCGCCCGCTGTGGCGTCATGCCGCCAATTTAAAGCTCAAGTGTGTGACTTGATGGCCAATCCCTTTTGCTGCTGGCCAAACCACTTGAACGTTTTTATGGCCATAACCAATAAGGCGACAGTTTGGCAAGTATCCGTGTCCGTGTCCGTGTCCGAGTGTCCTTGTCCGTGTCCGTGTCCGAGTCGGAGTCAGTGTTCAGTGAATCCTGGTGAATCCTGCGCGTGCCGCCCTGTCTCGAATATCATTGGCACGTCTCCTCCGGTCTTTACGCGTTGCGTGTAAATATTTTCGCAGTCAATAAAATAATATTGTCATAATTTTTGCCATCTCTTTTCCCGTTTATTTTTTTTCTGTATCAATATTGAGACAGCATTGAAAGGAGTATAAAAATCCGGCCAGACCGAAAGGCAAACAGCAATTGTCAACTGGGTTTGACTTGCTGCCAATGCTCGCTGACTGTGTGCAGCTATTTATGGCAGTCACTGTACGTGAGTGCGGTTAGTGTGGAAGTAGACTTTCTGTTGGGCTTGGCTTGACTTTTGGCCTGACTTTCCCTCGCGAGTGTTTGCGAAATATTTGTGTGTGGAACATTTAATTAAGCATACGCCCAGTTGGCCGCTCTTGTGTGCGTAATTTTAATGCACAAATGAAGTGGAAAAAGTTTTGCCAGAACCAACAAACCCAAGCTATATGCTGCTTTGCTCCGTTACTGCTTTGCTCTGTTGAACTCTGTTGGCTCATAACTTAAACAATTGATGTACTTCTAGGGGTTACACTGATAAAAAATACAATAAAATTAAAGTCATAATTACAAGCGAGCTATATTACTATTGAAAAGAATATAGTTTAATGGCAAAGTATTAAAATCTGATTGTAATAAAAACTATACATTTTTGTCTTTCAAAATTTAAGCAGATTTGTAAGATCACTAATTTTTGGTAGTGGACTCGCATCCTTGGATGCAGTCTGGTCCTGGCTATGGGCTGTTTGACTGAATGCCACTTGACTGCACACAGACATGGAGGAGTCCTCCTAGACTGCATCCTGCCAAATGCCAATGCATTTCCCGGCAAGGGAAGCCCCACCATACATATATGTATGTGAGCGGGGAAAAAAAACTATTTTCGTAATTGAAATGCAATTAAAATTTGTAAACGTCGTCGACATCATCTCGTCATCGTCATCATCCGGACGAGACCCAGCTGCGTACGTTGACTCCTTGCATTCGCAGCCGAAGGACCCGCACTCCGCTCCATGACAAATTTTTAATGAATTACATTTCTTGCGGGTGTTAGGCCCGAGCTGCAAAAAGAAAATCGTTATTTTCAATTATGGCCCAGAGAGAGACGAAGAGAGAGAGCACGTCTGGAGCCGAGAAAAAAAATGAGCACAGAGTATGCAAAAGGCGGCCGACTGTGTTTGCCTTTGGCATTGGGTTTCATTTGCTGCCAAAAAATTGTGCCATGATTGATTATGCGTGGGCGAATGTTTAAATTAAAGACAAGGCCGGGCCTGGCCTGGCTGTGCAAATATCATTAAGTCCTTGGGCAAACACTCAGACAGAAGGGCAGAAGGGAGACAGACACACAGACACACAAGTTTGCCCAACAATTTAAAATTTATGATGTGTGAGCTTGTAAAAATCTAATTTACCATCGCATAATTAAAGACGCTCGAACGCTCGTATTTATTCAAATTATATATTCGACTGTTGACACACCCAAAGGCAGAGAAGTTTTTGGTTAGGGAAAGGGAAGAAGTATGGGAATTATGGAAAATGGAAAAGGAGAATGGGAAAGGGGGCTGAGTTTTATAGACAAACATTGGCTGGCGTCACGTCATGCTCTCACATTAAATCATTAAATGCCGCCGTGTAAGCATAAATTTAATTGTTATTAACAATCAGCACTTATTTCACGCCCCCTTTTCTCCCGCCTACCACACACACACACACACTCGATCCTGGGGGAGAAAACCCTTTTTCTTTTGTTCAACGACTCGCTTTTTCCATTCATTTTCATTTACATTTTTCGTTTTGGGGTTTTCTGTTTGCTTTATGAATTTAAATTGTCATTAATTAACTTCATGCGAGCGGTGGTAAGGGGAGAACGAGAGTCGTTTCATAGCAAATTATTACACATACGCCGCATTGGCCGCCGGACAGACTCACCGACTGACCATTCATTACGGCCCAACCATCGTCGTCCGAACTCAATTACAGTTTGTAAACTTTTCAATTAGCTATAAATAGTTTATTTATGTATATTTTTCGTGCAAACTCATGCTGAGTGTGTGCCGAGTGTGTGTGTGTGCTTAATTGAAAGCGGCTGCCTCTGGTTTTTATGTGGGGTTCGAGGCGGTCATTAATACCGTTGAGCTTTGGCCGCTTTCATCCTTGCAGGAGCAACAGCAACAGCAGCAGCAGCAGCTCATTTTAACGCCCAGCGAAGCGAATGATTGCTATTCATATCATCATGCTCTCACGGCACATTGACAGTCAACAAGCATCGCGCATTGCACGCGCCCAGCATCATCATTATCGAATGCAAATTTTTATCGCCATTGCACTTTTTTCGCTTTTTATGACCGGCCAGGGCAGTTAATGCATTTCGGGTCTTGTTGATTTTAGCATTGTCCTGTAATTACCCGCGAGTATCAGTGGAAAGGAGCTCTTTCTCTCACTCAAACAGATGGTTTTAAACCGGTGATTAATTCGAAAGTTGGCCGCAAATTGCATTTTATTGTTTGCCATGCAAATATTTGCGGCTGATTTGGGTTATTTAACATTGGGATGTTAATTAAAAAGCAGCGATTTCATAACTGCAAAGCAAGTCGGAATATCCGCAGGCCATCAACACGAGTCTGACTCAAATTGCGCAGTTTTTTTGTTTTTTTGCTTGACTAAAAGTGCAATTTTTTCTGTACAGAGAAGCCTTTAAAATAAGGGAATATGTGCTTAAATTTTTGCATTTAATATATATGAAAAATGCTTTAAATGGAAAACTATCAAGGAAAAGGGTCTTGAATTCTATTCTAATCTAAATACCTCGACAAATACCCTTTTCATAGAGCATTCACTGTACTTGCATCAGCATTTGGTAGCTGTCATGCTCGTTGGCTGCATTTCCGGTTGTCGACGCCATCTTCCTTTTCAATTATGGCCGCTCTGCCTTTTGTCGAAGCCATTTGAACAGCCGCAGGCGCTCCTTCACTCTCGCCTCTGTCGATTTCTGGCTCGTTTTCACACCGCGTTTTGTTTGCGATCCGAAACAAATGTCGCAGCGAGAGGAAAATCTAGTGAAGAGGGAAAGCAACAACAAAAAAATGAAGAGCTGCCGAAAACCGAATTGAGTTGAGTTGTTGATGGCAAAACGTCAAAAAATCCACAAATTCTACTAGTTTTTTTTCCTGTTCTTCTCCCCCTCCCGTGCATGATAGATACTTTTACATATTTTCGCCCCCGCCCTCGCCCCGTTCGACATTTTTTCTGGCAACTGGCCCAACGGCACTTGATTTGTTGTTTGTCTTTTGCAGAACATTTCCGGTACCTCGCTTTTTATTTAGTTTCGTTTCCAGCAGCAGCAGTAGTAGCGTTTTTGCTGTAGTTTTTGGCTGTTATTTATGGGGGAGCCGGCGAGTGATGGAGCAGATCTCATCGCTCTCTCCGCAGTAGTTGACTGCCCATCCATGCCCATTGATTTTTAATAAATTTTTGAGCTGCCTTTTCGAATGGTCGATTGAATGACTGCGCCTCACCCCAAACTATAACGACCACCAGGTCCAGGTCCTGGCCCCGGCCCCGGGTTGCATAATTTCGTTTCAGCTTCATTTCCGTTTCGAACTAATCAAAAAGTGTAATTTCCGATTAGTTGTATTCAGCATTGACCGGCTCGCAGGGAGCGAGAGGAGGAGGCTCCCTTCTGGAGCACTTCTGGAGGAGAGTTCACCGAGTGCAGTTCGAGTCTCGAGCCTCTGGGCCGACTTTTCCTTTTCAGTTCGGCCACAAAAGGTGGAAAGGATGGAAGAGGACCTGTGGCCCGGTTTTTCTTGCATTGTGTAATAAATCGGCACATTGACCCTTAAGACCACCGTCGTCTGCTGCCCTGATTGAAAGTGGGGAATTGGTCGGATAATGACCCTTTTACATTATGAGTTATGAGGGCGAAAAGTTCAAAGGAGAGAGAACTATCAATTTATCTTAATCTTGGCAATTCGTAGCTCACTTTTTGGGGCCACCAAATGGTTAGGTTGTAAGCTTTTTCTGGGGAACCCAGTATAACATTACCTAGAAAACAAATTTAAGTGAGATAATTTAACAAGGGGTTAATTCTTTATTTAATTAAAAGAAAAGTTAATTTTAAGTTTCCTCAAGCTTACCTTTCCATTAATAAAAATTCATATATTTTTTGGTTAAGCCTTTTCAATTGTAAACGTAAATTAAAAAGTTTTTATCACAAATTTCTCCTTTTAAACATAGTTTTTAGCTTTATATTTATGCTAAAGTTTTAAACTTTACCTCTTCCAGTCGCATTTAACTTTAAAACTCGCATTTCTCTTTAAATACGAGCGTAATTAAAACGACAGATGGACAGAATCCAGAGTGGCAGACCACGTTCACCCGTGGACTATCTCTGACCATGTGTTTGTTGGCTTGTTTAGCAAACAGTCGAGGTGGAGGATGAGCCTCTGTCTGCGAAATCAGTAGAGGGGACTGCATTGCATTTGCATATGAACGGAATGGCTGGCTAACTGTTCTGGTCTCTCCTGCAGGTGCCACAAAAAAAAATAAAAAGCGCACAACAGACCAACACATTAACAGGTGTTGACTAAGCGCCAGACAGATCCACAGCCATCCTGCCCAGCATCTACCACCTTTGGCAACTGCAATTCAACCATAAAGAGTGGCTAAAATTTGTTTATAAAAATTTAAGGTACTTCTGGGACAGAGCCAGAAGAGTAAAGAGTTCACTAACCGAAAAAGTAGACAAAGAAGTTTGTTAATAAACTAAAAAGTTGTGAGGATTTTAGATAAAATATTAAAGATTCTATCAGGATAAGATTTAGATTTTCGAGCATTTCCTTGGCTTCAGACCTAACATTTTTGCTCAGTGCTGCGTCAGGGATATCCCCAAAAATTTGGCTGCAATCGCTTCCAGGGCCAAAGGCAGCCTAAAATCCCATTTGTGCTGCACAACACAGCACTCGGTGGGTGGTGGGTCTGGGGGCTACCCTGTCCGCTTTATTTATGCAAAAATAACAAACAAGTCGAGTTTTTGGAAGGGGCAAAAAGGAGGTAAAGGAGCTGCAAAAAGTCGGACGGGGAACGGGAGCGGGAACGGAGTGGCTAAAAGCCTCAAACGTTGTCTGTGCGCCGGACATTGTCGCCGTGTTGCTGCTGGATTATTCACAGCCGTTGAAAGTGTGCAATGAATGAATTTATGGCCCTCCGCCCAACTCCCAAGCTTAACTGGGCAAAGTGTATACAAATGTGGCAGCATTTGGCCATGTTATCAACGTTTTTATTTCGTCCTCTCCTCTACCGGCAAATAAAACCCAAAAATAAACAAATTAAGCGAAGTGCGGAAGCGGAAGTGCAGACATCTCTGGCCATTAACTGAGCCGGAGATGGTTCCACAGAGAGACAGAGAGAAAGAGACAAGGAGAGACCTGCAGGGATTGTCAGCTGTTTAATATTTCAATTGGTTAAACAATGTTCGCTAACGTGTTTCCCTTTCCTTGTTCCCATTCCAGCCAAGGCCTCCAAAGTCATCCACTTGCGCAACATTCCAAACGAGTCCGGCGAGTCGGATGTGATTGCCCTGGGCCTTCCGTTCGGACGCGTGACCAACGTCCTGGTGCTCAAGGGCAAGAATCAGGCGTTCATCGAGATGGCCGACGAGATCTCCGCCACGTCAATGGTGTCCTGCTACACAGTCAATCCGCCCCAGATGCGCGGCCGCATGGTCTACGTGCAGTTCTCCAACCATCGCGAACTGAAGACGGACCAAAGCCACAATGTGAGTACAACCAAAACTATACTTAAATATAATATAAATAGAAAAGATATAAATTGAATTCATAAAGGTTTTTCGCTTTTGTTTTTTGCTTTCTCAAATACCATAATCGTTTTGGTTTAACTTTCCTGCTAGAGTAAACCCTGAAGACTTTCCCCCCACAAAACCGATATCTGCCTTTAGCACAACTTCCGGTCTTAAGTGTTATTAATGTGGCAATTAAGTTTTCGTCCAAAAAGGGTAACAAATGAAGCAACTGCGATTTATATGCAAATGTGGGTCGCCGTGGGAAGAACCCTCTGATTAATTACACTTTCTAAGCGACTTAAATCCTTTCCCTGGAGAGAGATTTGGACCCATCATAAATGCACACACACACACACACACAGACACACGCGTGACACTCCACACTTGGGCAGGACATCTCTTTGTGGGTGCTTCTAAACCAATTTCTAATTTTAATTTCGTAAGCCACAAAGTCACTGGCAAAGTTTAAAAAGCTTTCAAATAAATACACATGGCCGCACACAACGAACACACACTCTGCCACACACACACTCCTACATTGTGGCACAAAAGCAACAGTAAAATGCATAGTTTTTGGGGTTTTGCGGACACGCACCCACACATCCAGAACAGAACAGAACAGAGAGATAGAGGATACATAAATACAAATGAAACCACACGCATACCAAGGAGACAAACGAATCAGGAATGGAGATGCCAGCTGCTTAGCTTCGAGTCAAAAGCATATTTTGATTACTTAAATGAAAGTGGAGGGGTTGCTGCCAAGCAGAGGAAGGTAACCGCAACAGCAGCAGAAGCAACAGCAACAGCAGCAGCAGCAACAGCAAGAGCAACAACAATTGGGCCAAAAGAAGGCCCAAAGCGAGCTTGTCACCTTTTGTGGGCTGTACGCTGCCACCTGACGGTCTGATGGTATGAAAGTCTGCTGCTGCTGCTGGGGCTGGAGGCTTCCGCTGATGGTGGTTTGGGTGGTGAGCCCAAAAGCAAACTACTTAAAAAGAGATCGCAACAGCAGCAACAACGAAAAAAGGTT
Organism: Drosophila watanabei; assembly: GCA_008042575.1. Classification (NCBI taxonomy): domain Eukaryota; kingdom Metazoa; phylum Arthropoda; class Insecta; order Diptera; family Drosophilidae; genus Drosophila; species Drosophila watanabei. Next base: position 139,814 of record VNJS01000883.1, read on the forward strand.
AAGAGGCTGCAGCACCTGCAGCACAAGGGCCAAAATGAAGTACACAAGCAAAAAAGTTATTTAAGGGATAAAGTAAATAATTCTAAGAAGGATTTCTTATGGAAAATCATTCTGAAAAAAAAGTTATGATTAAAAGAAGATAAGGTTTTTATCCTTAAATGAAAGTAAGGTTTCCAAAAATTCAACCTAACTTAAAGGCTCGGTTTCTTCCCCAGATTTGGCAATTTATCTTGAAAACTCTCTTTAAAAAATCCTATTAAATATGGTTTGGTGGTTTTATTCTTAGTGTAGAGGCATAGCCTATGACTTAGGTGGCAGCAACAATAGCAGCAGCAGCAACAACAGCAGCAGTAGCAGCAGCAACAGCAGCAGCAGCAGCAGTAACAACACAAGAAGCTAGACCAAACAATACAGTTACATTTCACTGATTACCTTTTGGCTGTGGCTACCACAGTGGGAGTGTGTGTTGTGTGTGTGTTGGCTGGTTGTGTGTGGGCAGATTTCTCTTGTTAACTACTAATCCTAGTAAAAGGCCTTGTTGCTGGCCCCGCAGACGACAACGTGAGACAAGTCAGACGAGTGGAAAAGTCAACGCCGCTGCCACCGTCTTCTCTAGTGGAAAATCTCTTAAAATGCAAGAGAGTGTGTGTAATCTTATATATGTGTGTGCTGCTGCCAACATATTTATACAATTTCTCATTTCATTCAGTTTTTTTCTTTTCTTTTCTGTGCCCTCATGTCCATTGTGAAAATGTCTTGTCTTGGGTCCTTCTCCCTGTATATTCTTCTGTATGTTTTCCCCATACGTCCCGTCCCGTCCCTTTGTAGCTGTCTCTTCATTGGCTTTTGTGTCTTCTTCTCGTCTGGCTCACCTGTGCCGCATTCAGTTGATTGTTTGGTGTCCTGACTGTTCCTTTTATTTCTGCGTTTTGCGTCATATTTCGCCGCCTGTCATTTGCTATTTGTTGTGTTGCTGCTGTCACTAGTGTTGCTCCTGCTCCAGCGTCTGCTCCTGCTCCTATTCCCGTTGCTAGTGCAATGTGGCAAGCTGGAGATAAGATGCTTAGCGAATTGTTGTCAGCTCCTTGAGAAAACTTAAGAAATCATATATGAGCGGGCACAAGGAGCTGGCGCTGATGTCGGCGAAATGTCAGGAGACTGAAGAGACACAAGAGAGACAGCGACAGCGGCAACTCTTTCTTTCTTTTTTTTTTTAATTCCCTCGTTAGTTGGGTATTTCCGTAAATACCAAATTTTCCCCAATTTCCTGTTTTGTGTGTGTGAGATGTGCTTTAAACTCGAGCCGGAGAAGGGTTTCTCGGGGCAATGGAGAAAATCTATTTCATCTGCAAAAAGGGGGCGGGACGAGAGAGAGACAAATCCATTGCATGGCCTTAGGGGATTTTAACCCCACGCACCTGAAGGCAAAAGCTGCGACGACAGGCAGCAACAGCAAATCAGCAATACAGGATTTCCAAATCATCTGCTTTCCTCTCAGAAACACACACGAATCCTATATACGTGCACTGGAAAAAATGTTAAGAAAGCAAGAAAGAATATTTCTTAGAGTGAAGATAGTTTTTTGTGGAATAAATATTCTATTTAATCTCCTTCTTACAGTAAATCAGAAAAGTATGGATTCAGGACCTTTAAATTAAATTTTTAAACTAGCATACATTTTGGATCTTTAAAATACGATTTCAAATCTGAAAGATCTGATTTTCACCAATATTAGTATACTTTCAGGCTTAATAAAAAAAGATTTACAATCTATAAAAATCCAATTCTTTAAATGAATTCCCTCAGTGTGCAAATGGAGACATCTAGTCGCACACACATGTGCGATTCCAACGGCTGAGTGATTGCAAGGTATAGAAAATAAAACAAATAGGATGTGGAGGGAAACCCAAGCAACAGGAATGAAAAATCCCGTAGCATACTTTGCAGCAATCCCCACTCCCAGCAGCTACGACATTTATGTTGGCAATTTGGCAGTCAACCGGCAACGCTGCCGTAGCTGTAGCTGTAGCTGTTGCTCCTGCGTAACAGGATTCTAATATGTCATGTCGCTGGGATGTCCTTTCACCTTTTTGCCACAAGCAAAAGTAGCAACATCCTCCATATGCCCCATCCCCCCACCCGCCTAGAACTCTCTGCGGAGCCCCGGGTTTCCGTTTCTATTTTCGCTGATGTCTTACTCTAGCAACTTGCGCCTCGACGACCCTTGACTAAGATGCCAGAAATGAAGATAAATGCACTGGCAAGTTCACGCGGTTACGACCGCAACGAGAGCTGCCCACAGAGCCACTCTCTGTGCTGCTGCCCCTGCTATCCCCGAAAAACCCCCCTTTCCCAGAGAAAAATCCCAACCCCAAAGGTCCGCAACTGGCATTGTTTAGTGGGTTTCAAATTTGACATGTGATTGTTTTCCGGGTGTGTGACTGTGCGTGTGTTTTCTTTTGGGGGGCGAAGGCGCATCTGTTGCCAGAGTTTTGTTTTTCGGGTAATTTTGATAAATTAATTTTTGAGCCTGGTCTGTGGCCTCTTTTACGGCCAAAAAGGGTTGACAGCCACTTGGGGACGAGACCCGGCCGTTGTCTGGAAAAAGAATTTGATTGAAATATAATTTCCCCAACAACAACCCTCCAGCCTAATCTCCTGTGTAACATTTGCCATTCCTCCTCGGGCTTCATTAGATCCGCACAATTGATTAATCGCTATATGAATGCCCAATGAAGAGGAGTTGCCTTGAGCTGGGAACAAGCCACTCGGTATTCCAGCCTCCACGGGAGTCAGTCCATGCGCATCGAGTCGCGCGTTCAAGTGCGAACAGCAAATTCAGGTAATCATCATAATTGGCAATCGGCGCCCAAAACAGCCAAACAGGAGGCCCAACGGCAGAAGACAATCGACAATGGAACCGAAGCGAGTTCTCCGGTCCACTGCAGCTCATTGAATGCACTTCAAGTGAAGCACTCTAAGAAACAAGAATGTTGTTCTAGGAAAAAATGTGAATTAAAACAAGAGATTTAAGTATTGAATTCTTAGTAATCAATGGTTTCTAGTACCATCCTGCAAAACCTTCTTTCTCACTTCTGATTAATCAATTTTAAGCTGATTTTCACATCCCAGAATTTCCCTCAGTGTTTATTGCAAATGCATTTCCCCGAAGCACGCTTGTTTGCATGTGTTTGCCGTTGTTATGCGAATGCATGTGTTAACTGTTGTGCTGTGTTGTGTGTGTTTGCGGGCAGGTGCTGGCTTTCCCTTCAGTGATAAGGTTACCTTGTAATTAAATTAAATTGCCGACTACAGAGACAGGCCAAGGAGACAACACAGCTGCATTTACCGGACGCCTCCTGTGGCAAAATCAAACAATGAAAAGCGAAAATCCAAACCGAAGAGAGAAAAACACAAAGTACTGGAGCGGACAAAGGGGAAACCACCACCACCACCACAGGTGACGGACAGCAATTGTCAATTAATGGGGCACACACGTGAAAATTAGGCGGAAACACGAAGGAGGATTAATTTACAGACCCCGTTTGACACCTGGGCAAAATGGGGGGGAAACTAATACAAATGTCAAGCGATTAAGCCGCAGAAAGCATCAAGTTGATTAGCAAAGTCTTAGGCAGAGACGTCGCAGCGTCTATAAATAACACCGAAAGGGGATAAGAGTTGTACATTTGATTTGGTGTTAATAATATAAACCAGGCTCAGCGACGACACACACACAACTCGATGTGTTATTTAATTTGCTGCCTGGCCCAAAGACAGGCTGTCAATGCCTGTTTGGGCAAAGCCCAAGGAGGAGGCGAGAACAGCGAGGAAAACGAGCTTATGGAGCCTTTACTTTCGGCACGCTATTTGTCTAACTCTCAGGGCTGTGCAGTTAAAGGATTTCGCCCAGGCAAATAACTTCACATATCTGTGAACTGAGCTATCTGCTGCTGATGTTGCTCCTGCTCGATGTTTATTTTTCTATGCGCTGTTTTTCTTTCCTGTTTTCTGTTTTTCCATTTTATTTTCACGTTTACTTTGGCCCCACGTCCGCGTCTGCCTGCCGTCGAAAGGAAAAGTAAGCTAATCTTATTGTTTTCCCAACAGCAGGAGCAGCAGCGTATGTGGCTCCTTCTCCTGATCCTGATCCTTTGAGTTATGCGGATGCGAGTGTTTGCTTATACTTGCGCGCCGCGCTAAAGCTTTTTGCCATTTTGATTGGCGACGTGTTGAAAATGGATTTAAATTACATTGTTTCGCCAAGGACGTGCGAGCATGCCAGGCAGGATAACAACTGCTGCAAAACCCCCGAAAAACCGACAACCAACAACCGACAACCGACAACTGACAACCGAAAACTTTATGTATGCACTGACTTTTCCAGCAGTTGTGTCAATATTTTCATTGTATTGATTAGTTTTGCATTACCGAAAAGTGGCCTTGCCTGCTCAAGGATAGGGATGTGGAAAAGAGAGTTTCCTTTGTTTTCACAGGCATATTGACTTATCCCTTTTTTGTTGGCCAGCGGATTTTGCTACTTTGCGTAACTCGTATTTATTTATGTGGGAATATGTTCGCCAAAAGGCTTTTAACACACCCTTTGCGCGGTTTGCTATTTTTGTTTCTTATATTTGCCTTGTGCATAAATAAGACAAATATGGTCTTGTTTTTTTGTGGCCAGAAACCGCAGCTCTCAGACTTGGCTTGACCGTAAAAACCAGGCAGCAGGCAGCAGATAAACGACCCACAGCAAAGTAATACATAATCCGGGAGCTCAGCTTTAAAACTTAACTACACAAGTTCATAACTTGTAGTGGTAGTTGCCCGAAAAACTTTTCTCCAGCAAGCTCCTTGGGCTTGGGCCCTCTTTTTTTTTGGTGGTACTAGCCATGGCCCCCTTACTTTCCCAACTTGGCCCGAACACTTAAGCCAGCTCTCGAAAAGGGGCGACGACACTTGAGTACTTCTTCTCCGCCTCCTCGAAAAGGACTCACTCGCCTGCAGTTTAAAGTGTGCCTGTCAAGGAAAATGCTAGGGGGGAAAAGGTACTCAGTGTGACATTGCAATGAAAATAAACTTCCTGCCTGCCAGAAAGGAGAAAAAAGCAGCTAGAGGAGGAGCAGCAGCAGGAGCAGGAGCCGGAGCTGCTATGGAACAAAAATATTTATGCAAAACCTTAAGTGAAAGCAGCGTCAATATTTTTTTGGCGCCTGTCGCTCTGCGGTTTCAGCCTTCAGCTTTTGCCTTTTGTCAGCCATTTTCCGGGTTTATTTCTTATGCAAAAACCGCATCAAAATCATAAAACAATTGCCGAGTTCTCTTTTCAGCTTGTTGAATATGGCAAAAGTTTATCCTGCCAGCTTCCCAGCTTCTCCTGGGTTTATCCCAGTGAACGAACGCTCTCTGAAAAGAGTGAACACTGTGTTAAATGAACTTTCTGAAGAATGCTTTATAGAATTTAATAATAATAATAGGGATAATAAGGAAATATGTGAACTATTTAACTACTTTTATGAAGTAAATGTTTGCTTTAAACTTAATTTTCTTTGTTTCTTTAGCATAAAGATAGCTTTACTTTACTTGAGCTTTGTTCAATGTATTAAATTCGTTAAATATTTCATGGTTTTCCACCATATGTTGCCATCTAAAAGATTTTAAAGAATCTCCTGGATGCAGGCTGCACTGCCACAGGAATCTCTGTCTAATGCATAATAGTTTTCCCCAAAAATCTATAAACTTTTCACAACTATAAAAGCTTGAGTGGAAGAAAAAACACAAAACTCGGGTAAAGTTTTCCGATTATGATTTAGCAAGTTGTTGCCGGTCATATCCCCATGGTTTTCCCATCACGACGACGTTAGTTAAATGCTCGGGAGACGACACGTGTGTCCTTTGTCCAGATTTTCCCACTGACAGCAGCACCGGGGATCGATCGATAAATGTGCTTATCAGCAACTTTGTCGATGCTCTTTTTCGCTTATCAAAGCGCTTTTGGCTTATCAAATGTGGCATTTATCGCGGCAGCGAAGGTGAAGGGAAGCCGCCGAAACCATTCCATAGATATTAAATTATAACAATGTGGTGAGTAGAGTGCCGTGTGGGGGAACTATTATATGCGGGAGGTGTGCGGGGTGTGTTTGCATATCTAATCAGGCCACAACAACAATTCGGGTTGGGGGGAGAGCGCACACAATTGACTCATTAACAGGCAAAACCGCGACAAGCAAAAGCCCAATACAAACACTCTCACACATATACATACACTCGCAGCCATTCGTTATGTTTAATGATGTTGCTGGTTGTGGTGGAAGTCCCTAAACTTTAACCCTTCCCCAATGCCATTCCTCACCATGTGTCCTACAAGGATAATTAGAATGGCTTCGCCTAATATGCGTGCAAGTGCTCCCAAACTTTGGTTTGGCTTTGCACTCGACAAAAGCGACAATGGCCCTTTATTACACTGTGCAGAAAGGGAGCTATTAACTTAATAAAAATAAAAATAGCAACTAGGTTTCTTTATAAATTTCGTAAATTAATAATCTACATTGTTCTGTCTTGACAGTTCTATTAAAACTTTCTACTCACTTTTTTAATTCAATTAATTACATGTCCGATTCCGCTTTAAACTTTCCTGTCAGTGACTAGTCCTTCCATAAACAGGTAACTAGTTTCGCTTTGCTTAGTTACACTCTGTGAAGTTGTCGGGGCAAAGTTATGCGCAATTATCAAAGTGCTTAAACGCCTGCCAATTGGCCACTTGACAGGCAGTTAATGTTAACCAACTTACTTACTGTTTAAACAATAACAACAGCAACAGCAAATCCCCGGCCCAAAGGATAGCATGAGTAATAGATGGGCCAAGGCGAAACGCTTCCCTACAATTACATTACAATTTTTACACAATCAACGTCATCGTCATCATAATAATCAGGCAAAGTGAAGTATCAAATTACGCGCTGGCAGAAGGAAAGCGGAAAGGAAAAGGAATGGAAACCCACTGATGGCATCCCACAGGCATCTCGAGCCGGAATGGCAATCGAAGATGAAGCAGCCGCATCATCATGCCCCATGCCGCATGCCCCATTCCCATGATATATATCTAGTGTTGGGAGGGGATAGTACATCCCACATACGCCCCGTCGTCTAGCACACACACACACCGCGTCTCGTCGGCACTCTCTGGCAATTCTAATCAATTTTTATTATTTTTACAAACTTTGGCAGCCAGCCGAAGGAGCTCACGTCGACCCGCTCTTTGTTTCGAATGGTAGCGGAATTTATCTAGGCGAAGGCAGAAACAAATAGCACGCCTGGGGAGGATTTTTCCCGGGAACTTTTCTTGCCACCCATCCTGTTGCGCTGACAAACGCACAAAGCAAGAAGATAAAAAAAAAATAAACGAACACAAAATAAAATAAAATAGAACGCGCACAGGCACAGGATATCGGGGATGCCAAGGAAATCGTAGGAAAAATCAGTGGAATATAGAGGAGGGGTGGGCAGGTGGGCCCGTGGCCATGGGCGGTCGAATGTGTTTACGTTATGATTTTCGAAATCAAAATTCAGCACGAATAGGAATAAATTTACTTCCGAATGTCATTAAATTGTTTTCCGATAGAACGTGTATATTTCACGCAACAACTTTTTTCTGTTTCTCACTAAGAGGAGGCGGCCCATCCTGGCCCCGTATCTAGCATCCGCTCCGGCATCCCTGTCAGTGGCAGACTCCTAGATCGAGGAAAACGGAGATGGTTTCTTCTGCTCCTTCCTCGCTTCCTTTTATTATTACGATACTTGATATTATTGATTTTGATTGAGATTTATGTCGGCGGCCACGCGGGAGGATATCCCCTGTCTGCCGTGCAAATGTTTAGCATATTTTTGCACTTGGAAAGAAGTCTGGGAGATATCTAAATGAAATAACTAATTATTATATTATTTAAAGGAATATTTAATTGAATTACTTATAAAGCTATTTAAAAGTTGATTAAATTAATAACTAGAAATAGCCGAGGAAAATATTTTTAGCATTCAAAAATAAATACTCTTTCCTCACTAAAAACCCCATAAAATATCTGTTTCTTTATTTATATATTTTATATATTTTTTTAAAAAAAATATACAAAATTTCCTCCCAGTGGAACGCTTCTTGTTCTCTTTTTGAAGTAAAAAACTTGCCCAGCTGCATAAATTTTGTGCACTGCCAGCTTCGCTTCGCTATGATTAATGCGCAAAAGTTTGCGCCTTTAACTAATAAAAGTTTCCGGCGTCGCCGTCAAGTAAATTGACTCAACATCTAATTTTTTTCCTTTTTTTTATATTTCTTACAGAATTCGGTTGTCCAGAGCGACTACCGCATCCAGTCGCCGGCGGGCGGCTCCCCGCTGCCCTTGTGCGCCGCCAATGCGACCAGCAACAATGCCAACAGCTCCGGTGATAGCAACAGCAGTGCCGTGGCCATCTTGCAGAACAACACCAGTGCCGTGAATGCGGCCGGGAACAACACCAACTCGGCCGGCGGACCCAATACCGTGCTGCGTGTAATTGTCGAGTCGCTGATGTATCCCGTATCGCTGGACATACTGCATCAGATCTTCCAGCGCTACGGCAAGGTCCTCAAGATCGTCACCTTCACCAAGAACAATTCATTCCAGGTAATATTTAGGGATTAATTAATAATCAAACTCAGTTAATTAATGCTTCTCCTTGTTTGCTTGGCAGGCCCTCATCCAATATCCGGACGCCAACTCGGCCCAGCATGCCAAGTCCTTGCTGGACGGGCAGAACATCTACAACGGCTGCTGCACGCTGCGAATTGACAACAGCAAGCTGACGGCGCTGAATGTGAAGTACAACAATGACAAGTCGCGGGACTTTACGAACCCCGCGCTGCCCCCGGGCGAGCCCGGTGTGGACCTAATGCCCACCGCCGGCGGACTGATGAATACCAACGATCTCCTACTGATCGCCGCCCGGCAAAGGCCCTCCCTAACAGGTGATAAAATAGGTAACACAAACGGAACATTTTCCCGATTTTTCATTTATGTTTTTTTCTACGCTTCAAGTTGCTAAAAAGAACCACACACAGCCAAACGCTAAACTAAAGCTAGACACACTTACTAACCAGTAATTACACTTGAAAAAACTATGTAGCTATGCTTTGTTTTCACTATTTTTTGCCTTTACACCTGCTATCGATTCGTATTACGAGCTTAAGTGGCATGCAACTAATCAGGATAACGCACGGCTCTGGCTAAAAAGCAACTAACTTTGATTAATTGGATTGATTTCAGTCAACGGCCTGGGCGCCCCGGGAGTCCTGCCGCCGTTCGCCCTGGGCCTGGGCACTCCGCTGACCGGAGGATACAGCAACGCCCTGCCCAATCTGGCCGCCTTCTCGCTGGCCAACAGCGGTGCCCTGCAGACAGCCGCTCCCGCCATGCGCGGATACTCGAATGTCCTGCTCGTCTCGAATTTAAATGAGGAGGTAAGTGTCTCAGTTTAAGGATAAATTTCTTGCAGATCAACTATGTAGCTTTTTTACACGACCGATAGATCTAATAAATAGGATTAACTTCTTGGAATTTCTAAATACTACTTAAAACGTTAAGCTTTTATTTTTTGTGTGCAAAGCGAGTCTGATGAGCATTTAATTCTGATATTTTGTTGATGATTTTTCGTAGAAATCAAAATATAACCCAAGGCAAATATATCAAAGTCCATTTTTTTTATATATTTCAGTTTTAATTACAACTTACTCATTACATATTTGATTTTGGTTGCCGATATTAAAATTTGAACTAGTGAAAAAAACCACTACTGTAAACCCCTAAATAAATAATGCCATACATGTGAAATATATTAAAATCTATATTAAACAGAATGAAGGTTAAAAAAAAATATCCTTTCATCAATTTTTTTTCCAACTACTCGCATCTGTACCAAGGATTTCAATTAGTTCACATTCCGTGTTTGTCCACATTTTTTTTTCGTACAAGTTTTTCATTTTCATTTGTCTTTTTTTTTTGTTCCAAGTAAACAAATATCTGACGATGCTACTTTGACGCTATATTTATTTGCCATCACATGTATTATTATATTTGTACTCGTATATATTATATGTGTAGTGTATCGGGGAATATGATGTTCCCCAGCCCTCCCTCCGTCTCCGCCTCCGCCTCCGCCTCTACCCTTTACCTCTCTCTGTGTTTCCCAGCCAGATTCATCATCTGTTCATTTATTTCTCTGTTTAACCTTTGTTTTTTATTTTATTATTTGTAAAACATCTGAAACGAAACTCTCGCTAACTGACGACAAACTCTATTTTCTCTTTTTCTCTGTAGATGGTCACGCCTGATGCTCTCTTTACCCTCTTTGGTACGTCTGCACAACCGAATTACTACTACTCTATTAATTGCCAGTATTTTCCAATTTTATTTGTTTGTTGTCCCGCTCGGGCAAGGCTAAACCCAGGACCTTGGCTTAATTCGCAGAGAGAACTATCCTTAAACTCTATGGCTATATCTTCCTCAAAGTCTTGAACGTATAAAGCGAATTCCCCATTGTCCTGTCTAGCCTTGGCCAGTCACAACGTATCCCATATATATATTTACACTCCTTGAACAATTTATAAGTAGTTTACTTGATTATTCATTGAATTTACACTGTACGAATCGAGCGAGGCCAGCTCTGGGTCCTCTATATCCCTTTTCTCTTCTGTTTTTTTGTCCTTTTTTTTGTGTTTGTTGGTACTTCCTGGGCTTTGGCATTTACGCCATTTACGTGCAATCAGCAAAAGTGCCATGAATTATTTATGCACTTCGGGGTGCCTGCCGCCTGTCGGTGGGGTTAAACAAAGCAATAGCTGACAAAAATGCGGCACAAACTGTTTAAAATATTGAAAAAGCCTTAAAAAACAAGACAAAAACAAACCCCAGTCCAGGATCCAGGGTCAGGAATTTGTGTATGCAGCATTCGTTTGGCAGTTTGCACATAAAATGCATCCGCCATGTGGGAAATATAAAATGGTAGAGCCATCAACCCAAGGCTGTAAAACTTTGGACCTTTAGTTTTTCTATCGCTTAACCTAACCCTTGAAGCGATCCTGTAACCCCGCGGGAGTAAATAAATTTAGAAGGCAGCTCCGATCAGGACATAAAATCCATTTAAATGGCTTCCTCCGCATAGCCAAAGCCAGAGCTAGAGCCTGAACCTTCAGCAAATGGCTTTCTAATGGCTTTCCATCAGCCAGCTTGAAATGGAAATTGAAATAGAAATGGCAATAGAAATAGAAACCGTTCTGTGGGTTATATCCATTTATCCTGTCATAAGTTCTGCTTACAAATTGTAAAACAATGAATATGAGAATGCACCTACATTACATATACGTATACATGTTCGTACATATATTAAAAACATGTAGCAAAGCCAACTGGCAACAAGTGAGACCGCACTCAGGACTCGCTGCAGCAGTCCTTGTACCTACATCCTGTTGCTCCTTCTGCTGTCTGTGTGAAATTACATGAATTAAGTGTGTGCTCGTGGCCGGGGCTTCCATTGTTGGGGTCTCGCAATACCGTGAGGCGTTAGGGTGTGAGTGTCTAAGGACTCTGCCAGGACTAAAATGCATGCACAAAACACATGCTTTAACATGTGCTCATCCTGTGGCAACACACACACACATGCACACACACTTGCTCGCAGGCGGCACAAAAGATTGAGTGCGGAAGTGCATAGCTATAAAAATGTCCATTTATTTAGTTATCATTGCGCTTGTTGCTGTCGCCCATTGTTGCTTTTGCTGTTGCTTTGCTTAAGTGTGTGTGCACTGAGCGAAAGAGTTGGGGTTTTCAAAGGGAAATAAAGGTAGCTTTATATATAAAATATTTGATTTGATACAAAAAAAGCACTTAGAAGCAACATAAATGATTGCTTTTGGTAAATATTATTTACTTTTAATAGGAAATTTTCTAGGGGTTTTATTTTAGATTAAAATATATAAAATGTTTTAATAATAATTACTTAAAACTGCATTTAGTATAATAATGAAATTCAGATATAATTCTGCATAACTAAAGCACTTTTTCGACTACCTAAAATTAATTTAAAATGTAGCAAATTCTTAACCATTTCTCACCATGCATTTTGTGTGGTTTTTTGCCCCTTCTCTCTGGCTTTCTTTCACTCTATTATACACACGTATATACATATACATATAGTGTGTGCACCTTTTTGTGGCACACACAGCCATGATCATTGTGTAGTTTTTGCTGGCTCTTACAATTGAAATAAAATTTACTTGTGACTTTTCGTAGCTCGTTGGCTTGGTTAGCCGCTTGCTCGCTCGCTCGGTTGGTTGGTTGGTTTCTCGAATGGAAAGGAGGAGCAGGAGCAAGGACAGGATTGTATCTCCTTGCTAGTTTTTCGTCGGAGTCGTCTGTCGTCTGTTTGCCAAATGAATTTAACTAACTTTGTAAAGTTAATGGGGTTTGCTGTTTGAATTGCTGTCCCCGACATCCTGCTCCTTGCGAGTGTGTGTGTGTAGTTTATTATTTTATGGGATTCCCAGTTGACTTTTCACTTGCGCTGCATTTCTCCATTTCTCCGTTTGGCTTGCTCCATTATGTACTTGATTTAATTACCAAAACACATCGATTGAGCAAGTTTTTGTCCGGCAAACAAGCATGTGTGGCGCATAATTGCAGCATAATGGATTTTGGTTGCCACACAACTCGCAACAGTTCCCATTTCCTGTAGATACAATCTCTGGTGAATTTTTTGTCCCATGTGTGTATGTGTGGGCTCCTTTGTTTCTCTCTCTGACTCCCTCTCTGGTGACACAAAACGGTTTGTTTGTGGCCAGAATCCCCCTTTGTTTGCATGCAAATGCATTTAATTTGAGTTTAAATACCCAAATATAAACTTTTGCCAAACAAACGAAACGAAATGGAGAGGTGAGACGAGTCAGGGAACAACAGGGGGTTAAGCCGCTTGAACTTAACCCTTGTGTGCGGTTGCTGCTGCCTTTGATTTATATTTACAAATTGCACTCTGCATTCTGTCAGCAGCAGCAGCAGTTCGGAAGAGAGGGCTTATAGCTCAAAGTAAACAAAACTGTTGCCGAACGTATTAATTGCTTAAAAATTGTTTCTGTTTGTGGGGGATTTGTGCAACAGCAGCAGGAGCAGCCGCAGGGAAGGGACGCGGTCTGAGGAAAGTCCATGGAAAATCCGATCAGTGTTGCAACAGCTAAAGTTACGGCTTGGCAGTTGACTGCCTGCCTGCCTTCCTGCACTGCTAATAAAGCTTAGATTGCTGATTAAACGCTCCGAAGGACTCAGACTCAGCGGGCCAAAGTGGAAGAGCGTAAAAGTAGGAAACTCCCCCTCGTCCTTCTCGGATACCCCATACGCCCCGTTGCACACAGAGAGACGACGGAGAGATGTCGATAAGTCGAACGTTAAGCGTATTATTATTGGCGTGCCAATAGATTTAGATAAACTCGAAGGGAGCCAGCCAGCCAGCGTGTAATTGACGGCCAGAGACTCTCTTCTAGCGACTTGCGACCTGCGACTTTCGACGGGCAATCAGCCAAATGGCAGGCTAAAATTTTATGTAATAACCTTTTGAATTTCCAAGTAGCTCTAAGCAGACAGCGGACAGACAGAAGCAGCGCCAGTGACACTTGAACGGAAGCTAGCTAGCTAAACGACAAACACAGCTACACTTGAGGAAAATCTACTAAAGATCTTGCTTAGATATAGAAGGTTTATCAATATTCAAACCTATTAGTGAGTTTTAAAAGCATATAAAAAGCTTAGAGAGTATTCTATCTATAAGAAAATCATTGCCTGGTCTAGTTTTTATGATCTAAAACAGATTTCTCATTTGTATTTAATAAGTTCTAATGACTTTCGACCAGTGTAGCTAGCAGGGAAGTGGCAGGCGAATGGCAAAACCGGCAAATGGCATAACGGCTGCTTTTGTTATGTTAATGGCAACACGCAAGGGTGGGGACACGTAACAACAATTTGCACATGAGGCAGAGCCACCTTTTCCGTGGGTGGCCGAGAATTTAGCACTTCAAAGGGTCGGGGGGTCAAAGGGCGCGACCAGGATCAGGACCGAGACTGTATGCGGTTCGCTGCCAGCGCTCACCTAAACGCCACGCCAGTGTGTTTGCATATCAAATAATAAAAGTGGCAAGCTCAGCGCAACGCCAAGCCGGAGACAACAAACAACGAACGCACTTCAAACGCTTTCGGGATTGATCTAGCCGGAAAAACGGCAACAAAAAGGCCAAAGGCCTGGAAAAAGTTGGCCAGGGAGAAAAAAAAAACCCTTTTCAGGCTCCGCCGGTAGGCAGTCAGACATTTTATTAGTTTTGACAGCGCTTTGTTCGTCCTCCGAGAGAGCGAGAGAGGACTCAATTGAAAGGACCTAAAGGCCCCACTTCTGGGGCTTGCTCTCCAGACACTTGACACATGCCGCTTAGCCTGTCAAGCATTCAATAAGGTCCTTGAAGGCCCAGGAATCACCCCAAAATAACACCCTGCTCTTCCCCCAATCGGGGCCTGGGATTGAGTTGCCCTTTGCATAACAATAAAAGAAAACTTAATCAGTCTGCAAATCGTCTGGGAAACACAACCCATAACAAGGCTACACAAACACCCATCGCATATGCCATTGTAATCCGCTTATGTAATTGTAATGACGTGATAAAAATTTATATCATTGCCGAAAATATTGTCGAAACGTGTTTAATTGAATTTTTATGCGTTTAGAGAGAGATCCGGCGTCGCAGCGCTGCTCGGCTTGGCTTTGTGCGAAATAATTTCATAAAATTTTATGCGCTACATGTTGCGGCAGCACAGAGCGCACAGAGCAATGCAATTTGATAAAGTGCCCTACTCTCCGCCCTGAACACGCCCCGAAAGCGTGCCGAAAAATTAAATCCAATGTGCAAATAATATCAATGAATTTTTCATAAACGCTTTCAGAGCGCCAACGCGCGTTCGGAATGTGATTAAATGGAAGTTCGCACTGAATCGAAACTGTCGATTCAAATTCTAAATTCAAGCTGACGCCGCTCTGGCAGGTGAAAAATTTAAGAGGCGAAAAAAACTTTGCAGCCAGCCGCCGCATAATTCTTCATCTGGAATATGCCCAAGCACAGGACTAATGGGCCATCGGGGAATCCCGGGCTCATGTCTGCATATGTTAGTGTCGCTAGACCAGAAAAATATATATATAAAAATGGAGGCAAAAGTAGAGGGAAAACTGCTTCTCCGATAATAAATTATTATCAAGTCTGTCGCTGGAGAAGTCTGGGAATAGAAAGAAGCCTGTGGTTGGGCGCACTTTGCATGGCAACCGTATTGCTCATACGCCCCGTTGCATGCCAAACTTCAAGTTTATGCTGGCACTCAATACGCTCCACTGCCAATACCTGCAGATGTGGCTGTCTGCCGCTCTAGTTCGCAGTTCTGGCTCTGCCACAGCTTCTGCTGCAATTGTAGCCACCAACAGAAAAATTTTGTGCTGGCCAAAAGAAAAACCGAAAAACGAAACGAAATTGGCCGGCATTTTGGCATAAGTCAAGTCGTCGTCCGGCGGATAACTGGTAACAGAGGGAGTCAGTCAGTCAGGTGGCCAGTCGTCTGTATAAAATGGATTTACTGCCAACTGTTGAACTGTGTGCTCTGTCCTGGATGTGGGTGTGGATGTGGGTTTGGTTCTGTGCAAGCTCCTCCATCCTTTGCTGCTGCTCCTCCCGAATCCTTCTCGTACTATTTACTACCTGCATTTCCATTGCTACTTTTGTAACTTGTTAGCGCACCGCTCGCTTCGCTACGCTCCGAGTGGCTGGCATGGCCCTCACTTTCATGGCCACACAGCTTCCTAAGTTGGGCTGCACAGCAAGAAATAGATAGGGATTTGAATACGGAGGGGCTTAGAAGACATTTAGAATATTTTAAAATAAAATAAGGGTAGCAAAGGGAAAGTTTAGCATCCTAAAAACACTTGAAAGCTAACTGAAGGCAATTGAAACCAGGAAAAACTATCAATAACTGGTTTATTGGAAAACGAGATAGAATTTATTTATTTAGAATTTTATTGAATTTATTTTTCTGTATTTCTATTCATTTATATTCCAATATTTATTCAATTTAAATAAATTTAAAAGGCAGATTTCAAGCTTACCATAAATTGATATAAAAATGTCAAAGAGAAAATTGATTTAAATGCTTAAACAGGACTTTTTCCAGAGTGTATATTCCCATTTTTACTTTTTGTACAGCAAGGTGTGTGTGTGGCTGGGAAGTAGTTGAAAATTTACTTTGCGCATTATTCGATTTGTTGTCTTGGGCAGAGGACTGCACTTTACATTGTTTGCTTTGGGGTCCGACTCCGAGTCGGAGTCCAAGTCGTACTGTAGCCATTGCCCTTTGGCCACCAACTCGAGCGGCAACTATTTTTTATGCTCGATGGCAATTTGCGCCCAGCTTCAAATTTGCCGCTGATTGGCTGCACAAGAAGTCACCCAAGGACCCCGAGCACAAGGACCTTCGGGCTGCTGCCCAGCTGTCAAAGCAAGGAGTCCACTGACCGCCGGAAGTCCACTTAAATTTCTTAAAGCCATCTGCCAGACTTAATGCACTCCTTGCAGCTGAGTCCTTGCTCTGGCTTAATATTGCATAGTTTGCGGGGCGCCAGTAAAGCCATAAAATACAATTCAATAACGCGTCCACCGAAGCCGCCGCCGCCGGCAGCGCCGCCAAAAAGTTGCACACCTTGTCTGACAGCTGTAAAATCCGTGGCCTTAAAACCCACGGATGGTGGCTTCTCCTCCAGCTCAGCCTCCAGCTCCTGGCAAGAATCCTTAGCCGGAGTTCGAATTGAAGCTCGTAAAAAATAGCGGAGGAAACTTATTGAGCCAGTTATGAGTTTCTTCGTACATGATACTAACGGCTTGGCCCGCGGCAATAATGCGAGTGCCTGGCTGCCTGTTGCCCCGGATCCTCTGGGCGAAAAAGGACTAAGGATGTGGCGTGGGGGAGAGCCAGCTAAAGGATATATCTCGTGTACATGTTATGGCTTTTTGGTGGGGTGTAAAACTTTTCCAACGGCCTCCATAAACCGCTTCGAGCTGTCCGAAAGTGCAAGCTGCATCTCGCGAGGAGCTCAAGGAGCAGGACGAAGCTTTATGCCAATACTTTGTCCAGGTGCAAGCAGAAGGTAGCAAATGAGAGGGGTTGAGCTTGAACTCTTAATATATTATAATATTGATTTTTTTACGATATTTAAGGATAAAAATTAAATACAAAGCGGAAGAAAAGTACGAAAATATGGAAAAAATTTACAGAACTCTCCCTAAAATATTTACCAGCTAAAATATATATAATTATAAATATAATAATTTAATATTTATATAAAGACATAAAGTAAATCTATTTCTTAAAGGTTCTTTTGTGAATTTTCCCCCTTTAAAGACTTAAATCCTGTTAGATCCCTATTTGTTGTCCCTACTGGCCTCGCCTCGATTTCGTACACCCAATATCCGATTTTTTTATGACTTTACTGGCAACAACGCTGGGAAATTAGAGCCCAGTGGCAGCGAAAAACTCTCGTATTCTCATAATCCTCAACTGTTCTCCATTTTCCCCTTTTCTCTCTCTTTCTCTCGTCCTTTTTTGGGAAACGCAGGTGTATACGGCGATGTGCAACGTGTAAAGATCCTGTACAACAAGAAGGACTCGGCACTCATACAGATGGCGGAGCCCCAGCAAGCTTATTTGGGTAAGTCAAACTCAAACAAAACGCACTTTCACCCCGGAAAACCGGAGGGAAACACACACAGACACACACAACTACACTACAGACACGGCAGACACCCACAGCGAAATGGAAGTAATGAAAAATCGCAGGCTGTGAGTCCTGGACAGAGCGAAAAACAACAACAATAACAACAACAAGAGCAAAAAAAAAGAGCAACTGCAATTTGCAGCTTGTTTAAAATGAAAATTCCAGCAACATGAAATTCCAAACGGCGGTGCATTCCTTTGGCAACCGTAACCGTTCCCGTTGCAGCAAACAAAATGTATTAATAATAAAAATTGTTAAGGCGAACCGAGGGAGTGGCACGGAGTGGTGGCATAAATGAAATTTTATAAGCGCTTTATTACCAGGAGGCGCAACACCTGGTTCAGTTTTCCACCCATTTTCCGCACAACAAAGGCAGCAGCAGCAGCAGCATCACGACGGGACATGCCAATCATTTTATTGCATTTATTTGTGTGCACTTTGGCATTGTCAGGCAAGAAGGACACCCCAGGACCTCGATCCGCCCCACCACTCGCACCTCTCGCACACGCATTAAGCGAAATGAAAATTGTCGCGTTAAGAGCAGCCAACCGACGTGCCAAATTCCACTTTATTACAAAAACAGCAAGGCGATCGGGACGCCTGACAGCCGCCGACAGCGACACCTTTTTCAATTTTCATTTCGATTTGGTTTTATTCCATTTAACACGCCAACTATACTATATATATATATCCGAACTGGCATTGGGGCTACCTTTCTCTGTGTGTTTTTACACCGGTCAGAGCGGCGTCAGCACTCATTGTTCCCACTCAGCGGGCTCGCGCTTCCTTCATTTGTTTGCCTGCCTTTTTTTTATTCGCAATTCGATGGAAAAATAACTCAAAAGCTGTCAAAGTGCAGCGGCTCTGCTGGATGGCGCTTAATTGAAAAGGACAGCAGCGTGAGAATTTCCCGATTGTTTTCCTTATCTTTAACTGAGTTCTTAACTCAAGGACGTCTTTACACAGAGTTTTTTTTACATTTTACAGCTGTAAATATATAAAAAAGAATAGTAATTTAATTAAACTATTAGGAAAATTGATTAAAATGGGGCTTAGCAAAAAAGAATTCTATTTTAAACACTTTTAATTAGTGCAGAAAATTGAGTCAAGAAAAGAACTTTATCCTTCGAAATCGTATATCTTGGCTTGTTAAAACCCCTTGTATTAATTGTAAAATATTATTATGAAAATCTCCCCACACAGTTCCCATTAAAAGCCATGAGTTTTAAGCATAATTATCATTTATTTCATATGCCATAAATATTAAGTGGCTACCAAAGAGTTATTAGCTGCTTATGACCAATGAAAGCACATTGTGCCGAGCTCTGAAAATCTGGCTGAACAACAAACGGTCGCCAGTGAAGCGCGTTAATCGTTCGCACATGTAATTTATCAATTATATTTTCCGTCACGATTCCATGACACATTCCCGCACGAGAGCTCAGCCTGCTGGCTCGGCTGGCTCGGCGGCTGTTGTTAATAAAGTTTAAATAAATTTAATCTGTTCAATAAATGCAATGGTCGATCGCAGCGGAAATTGCCAGCAAATTGCGCGCGTCTGGAAAAGCGTAAGCTACTGCATAATGAATGCCATCAACTGTTTATTGATTTAAATAAAAAGGAAATAAGTGCAGGTCGGCGCACACATAAGTAATGTCTGTAGGGTATTCGCCATTTCGCAAATTCGGGCGACAGACTGTGCGACCCTTGTCACCTACTGTGGCCTCAATTTCCTCTTTATTTTTATTTATTCAATTTCGTATAAAATATGCTTTGTCCCTGTACTCAATTAATTTTTTAATTATAATTATGTAAACATGCATATTCGCTGTCTCCTGCAGTGCCATGCAACTGCAGTTGATAATACTATTGTGCGGCATTTCACGCAAATGAACCGACAAAACCAAAGCCAGTCAACTGTTTGACCAAACAAGCAAATTATAGAAACGAGAGGAAGTCGACAACATCCCTTTCGCTCCCAACAAAACAGGAGGAAGAAGGGAGGAGTCAGGGGCTGGTGCTGGTGGAAATTCGAACCAAATGCCCCGGGACATGTGAAAATATTAATGGGCATGCGGCAGCATATAGACTACTAATGTGCCGCAGGGGCGGCCAAATGGCAAACACCTCCGCTGCTGCCTTTCGCTACGTTCGCCAAGTGAGGCTACACTATAAAAAAATGTAGAATTTTAACAGGGAATTTGTTATTTTGAGAATTTCAGCTTAAAGCTTAAAAAGGAAATTCATAGAATTTAATTTAACAGTTTGCGCAAATCTTCAACTTTCTTAGAAACAATTATTTTGAAGCCTAGAAGTAGACCAGACATAATTATCCCTGGAAAAATAGGCATTTGCTAGAGCTTTTAAGAATACTAATTAGGATTAGGCACGAAATTTCCAAAGAACAAAGAAAAAATTCCATGGAAAATGCCACCTTTGTAGACAATAGAATCCCCCTACCAATTTCCTTAAGTGTAGCCCAGCTACCTGGACACCAGGTAACAAGTCTGAAATGGAAGCTCTGTTTTGGGGCAGGAGTGCGCACTTATGCACTCATAAAATATTAACAAATTCATTCGTTACTTTGCCCAAAACTCTCCGCCAACAAACAAAGACGATTACCGAACAAGGAGCAAGGAAGGCAGGAAGGTAGGAGGAGGAGAAGCAGGAGCAGGATACACAGAGGGCAGCAAGGAATCAAGAGCAAGGGGGCTGCAGGACAAGGAATAGCAGCTGTCCAGGGTCACCAAACTCACCCCATGCATACGAAAGTGTCTCGTAAGGTGGTGTGCGTTATGGCGGGGGCCACACACAAAATACGGCTACAATTGCACACTCAGCATACGAATTACAGCGTAAAGGCGCAAAAAACTTTTCTCTTTTTCTTCTTTTTTTTCGTTTGTAAGTGAAGTCAACGGAAAATGTAGGTGTGGGGGTGAGAAAGGCCTGGGAAAAGCGATGAGAATCGGACGCCAGAATGGACACCCAACTTTCGGGGGGCCCACAACAAACTGCGACAGCAATCAGAGGGCGCTGAGCTGGGAAATAGACAAAAACACACAATGAAAAAACAATAAGCAGGCTAGGCGTACACGGAAATAAGATTTGTAGATTAATTTTCAGGTAAAATAGATCAAAAATACTTAAAATAAATGTTATTGATTTGAAATCAATTGAAAAGATGCTTTAAAGTATGCAATGGGTTTTATTGTAGAGGGAAAGATTATAGCATACTTTTGAGCACTAATTTAATTGATTTAACATAAATAACAGTTATTTTAAAAGCCTCCTTAATGTAGCTTAAAATTATGCAGAAAAATATTTTCTTTACTTAAAAATAACTTTAACATGAAAGTTGAATTTTTATTTAAATTTTAGTTTCATTTAGAATCAAAACATATTTATTTATATCTCTATTTTTCCGTGTACTTTATAAGCTGCGTCCCCTTGCCAGGCAGTTTGAGGTGTGTGTATTATAATGGAGCATTTGTTGGGTGGCAACTGGGAATCAGAATCCGAATCAGAGTCGGAATGGAGGCGAGAGTGTGGGGGGGGGGGGGGAAGCAGTGCGATGCTGGGCGGGATTAAGTTTTTGCGCAACTTACTACCAACTATGGACAGAGGCAGACACAGACGTAGACACACGTAGACACACCCCCTGATGCTGTCGAATTTATAGGCACACTCACAGCTGTGTGTGCCGCCTGTGTGTGTAGTTTCCCCTCTCTTTTTCGTTTGGCAAATAAATTTCCTGGTTTCTGCCGAACAAATTACTACAAAATATTTTGCATAAGCGTACGCATAAAGGCATTTGCAATAAAAACAAACAAACTTGGGCAGCACATACACAACGTACGGCAGCAGACAGCACTGGCAGCATTCTATTGCCATATATATTATGGTCGATTACGCATACGCCATGTGTGCCAGTGCCAGAGCCAGTGTGTGCTGGGAAATATAGAGTTTAGTGAAAGTTTTCGCCTGGAAACTGGACTTCTTGGGCTGTGGACTTTGGGTTGACAATGCTAAGTGACTGTTTGAATGACTTGGCGCCCGGCACTCCGTTTTTGGTCACAATTAATTACGGATACGGGAGAGTCGAGGATGTTTTGCATAGTTTACGAGCCAGAGATAATAAAGTGTCTGGCCGGGGCGGGCCGTAGATCATAGTCAAGGCATTGCCGGACATTAATCGTTCAAATCGTGAAAGTTACAACTAACTTGAAGCCGCTCACCTGGGCCTCGGGACCACACCTTCGTTCCTACTTCCTTTTGGTGCAGGAGCAGGAGTAGAGGATGGAGTATTTTCTGAGTGGGGTCTCCGTCTCCGACTCCCCAGTGAATGGTGCTTAAAAGTCTTAAGACTAGAACTTCATGCATAAAACAGGGCAAACCCTCAAAAGCCTCCTCATCTCCGAGTCATTTCACTTACTTTTTGAGGTCCCCTTGAACACTGTCTCTCAGTTTTCTCCCCCTCCTTTTTTTTTATGTTTTTGTTAGTTAATAATGATTTGTTGTTGGTCAGCCTTAGCCTCAGCCTCGTAATTAAAAGTTTAAGATACTTTTTGGGCAGCAGCTGCAGCAGCACTCGAGGGTTGTGTAGGCAAAGTACCCTTTCCATTTCCTGCCTTGGCACATTAATCTTTATTACAAGTGTTTTGTCATACAGCGAGTCCTCAAAAAAAGAAAAAAACAAGCCTGAAAGAACTGGAAAGCAAAGGAAAGGATGTTTAGGCCATATGAGCAACGGGCTTTGTCACTGCTGGCGTCGCCTGCTCTCCTTTTATTTTACAATTTATTATATTCCCGGTGACCGGGCTTGGTTTTATTTTTTCTGTAAAATCATTTAATCCATTAGGCAAACAATAAACGGCTGAGTAAGCATATTGCTTCACAATAAAACACTGGAGAGCAGCAGCAGTGATAAAATGTAATGTAATTTATTAATATAATGCACAACATGAGAATTGAGAAAAGTTTCGGACCTAAGCCTTTGGATGACGACGCAGAAAGATATCTCCTCTTTGGAAATTAAATAAAAATAAAAGCGTAATCGAAACTTAAATCGAAATGGGAAATGGAAATTGAATTGTACTTAAGTACATCTTACTGCACATGCATTCCGTTCCATGCTATTCGATTCGATTCCCATTACATTGCATTGGAGAGCCGCAGGTGTTATGACTGCCCGGAATATATGAGAAATATAAGGCAGAGGAGACCAAGGATATAGGGGGAGAAGGACGAAGGAGGTACCGCCCGAAGATGGCGAACTTTTGTTTGGTAATACTTTTACGGCCAAACAAGCATTTCAGCTTGTATAAATCACCAAAGGCAGACGACATTGATAAAGTTGCAGTTACATTTCAGTATGTAAATATTTGCCAGCACTTATTGCTGACTTTGTTCGACTTCGACGACGAGGACAACGACTGGCGGCTGGCGGTTGGTGTCTTTGCACTGCACTGAGGGAAAAATAGGGGGTTTAGAATATAAAAAACAACTTATTTTTACTTAATTTTCTGTAGCAGGGAAAGTATTCGTATTTCCCAAATAACTTTTCTATTTGCGTGTATTTTCATTTGAGGGCTTCCCTAGGGGCGAAGCAAAAACAATTTTATGGCTTGTGGCGCAGCATATAAATTGCATTTCTCCGGATACATTTATAGGCACACCAACAGCAACAAACACACATTCACAAGCAACAAACTTATCCAACAAACAAAAAAGTTTGCAGTCGTTTTAACATGTTACTTCTTTTTGTGTGTTTGCCCTTACAGCCATGTCTCACCTTGATAAATTACGTTTATGGGGCAAGCCGATACGTGTGATGGCCAGCAAACACCAGGCCGTGCAGCTGCCCAAGGAGGGCCAGCCGGACGCAGGACTCACACGTGACTACTCCCAGAATCCGCTGCACCGCTTCAAGAAGCCGGGCAGCAAGAACTACCAGAACATCTATCCGCCATCGGCGACACTGCATTTAAGTAACATTCCGTAAGTATTCCGCTTAAAGGTGAAACCAGAGGGCAAAGGTGGGTGCAGGTGGGCAGGTGAGGTCGGTGTTCGTTCCTCGAGGCAGCTGCTCCTTGGAGCTTCTTCGATTCGGCGACGGCACGACAAGGCAATTACAATTACCGCTATGAGCAGCAGACACCCCGCGTGGCATCCTCCTCGTCGTCTGCCAAATATGACAAAGCACCCCGCCAGGTTGGTTTCTACAAAAGGCATGGAGGAGAGGTGTATAGCTCCTGCCTGGCTGACGTCTCTGCCGTTGCTGTGTGAATTTATGAGTCGAAAAGCCCCTTGGAGCGCCTGTCTCCCTGCCACCATGCCACCCTGCCAGGCGGTATCAATGGACCAGCCGCACAGCGGGGCCACGCACTGCCACCATTCGCCATTCAAACGAACACCTTTAAATCGATGACTGTTAATTTTAAACCTAACCAATACCAATTTTCTCTAACAGCTCGTCCTGCTCTGAGGATGACATCAAAGAAGCCTTCACCTCGAACAGCTTCGAAGTCAAAGCATTCAAATTTTTCCCGTAAGTAATTGGCATTTGGTTAGCAGAGAATTAAAATGCTCACGTTAAGATCTTAAATAATGTATTAAAGTGTGAAAAAATCAAGCAAATCTCATTAAAAATCTGTTTATGAATCATCCAAAATGATAAAGCATTCCTTCTCTATGTAACCCTAAAACCTTACTATAAACAATTAATTAAACAAAAACTCCTTTCAATTTACAGCAAGGACCGCAAAATGGCGCTGCTGCAGCTGTCATCCGTGGAGGAGGCCGTTCTGGCGCTGATCAAGATGCACAACCACCAACTCTCCGAGTCGAATCATCTGCGCGTGAGCTTCTCCAAGTCGAACATCTAGAATCCGATCCGTAGTCAGGTTCACTGAACCTGACTGGGTGCAACCGGCAGCTACATGCACCACCAACACCACCAACAGCAACACCACCAGCACCACACCACGCTACAGGTCTATTGGCAGCAACAGATACAATCTATAATCCGCAGTACAAGGAGGATGCATCCGCACTTTAACTGATAATTACCCCATCGAATCCAATCGAATCCACACACACACACCACAGACGCAACCCAATCAATTCAAAACTGAAGCAACCCAGCGGCAACAATCGATGCATGAGCTATACCAGTTTTAATCAGACGGAAAACCGGCGGGGAATCCCCGACTAAATTGCTAAACAACTAAGAATTAATAAAAAAAAAAAAATATATATATTTAAAATTTAACGAGGAAATAGCATTTCAACTTACGGCGCACGCAGACAACAGAGAAAAACAAACAAACAAAACAAGAACCCACTAAACAATCAGCAACATCGTAACTTAAGCTTAACTTTAAAACTATAGTTCATAAGTATATTGCATTGCATAACATAAAAAACAAAAACAAAAGCAAAAACAAAAACAAAAAACTACAAAAATATATAAAGAGTAGAGAGTAAAGTAATGAGGAGGAGCAGAGGAGATCGTAACTTAGAGATATTTTTAGTGCACTGTACTGTGTTTTGGTTTTAAAAAACGACAGAAAGTCAGAAAGAAGAACAAACTAAACAAAAATGAGAGAAATTATGTTAAAAATGAATTAAGGCAAAGAGTTTTATTATGTACATGATGCTGTTATTATATTTTAAATGAATGCAACTTAACTTTAATTTTTTTACAAAGTATGTATGCAACTTTGAATGCAACAATCGCATAAACCGTAGCTCGTAAATGTTTTTCATTTTGTTAGACTTAAAGAGAGTGAAAGCAGAAAGCAGGAAGCTGAAAGACGGAAGATAGAACACGAGACGCGAAAAGAGAGAGTATTTAGAAAGACCGAGAGTCCCGAATTGCACATTGAATTAGAGCCAGGTGAAGTCGATGTGAAGTAATGTTAAAATGCAACTTAAGAAGAATGTATTAAAATCGAAATAAATCTAAATCCAAACCCGAAACCCCGTCGAGCCTAATGAATCGAGAACTTGGACACACATTGCGAAGATATATCCTTCTCGCACAGACACACCTGCCCGTTTTGCGGGCGAATAATAATTTTAACTGGCAGTTAAATCAGCGTAACGCGTACGTAAACCCTATGTGTGTGTATGTAATATGTAAATGTTGTTAAGCTAGCGCAAATTATACACGAAAACGATCAAAACGATATACATAGCGATTAGGCATATGTGTATTGAACTACAACAAACCATGAAACAGGAAATTAAACAAATTTTAAGCTACAAAAGAAGTATAATCTCAAAAACAAGAAAAACAAAAACAAAAAACAAAACTAAAAGCAAAAAAAAAAAACAATCAAAAGAAAGGTAAATTATATTTAATCATAGGCATATACTGGTAACGAAAGACATATACGTGTTTTAGCAAAACAAAACTGAATGATTTTTTGATAATTTTACAAGGACTCCCCACAACAACAACAGACAACCCACACACACACACACACACACACAAACTGACGCACACAGGCGACACAGACACACACCCACAGATACAGACATATATATGAAAGTTTATATATATTTAGAAAGTGAAATTATTTATACGTTGGCGCAAAAGAACAAAAAGAGCATAGAGAAAAGGGTTAAAAAGATCTAAAACTAATTGTAACTTACAAGGATATGGATTTAGTTAGTAAGCATGAGTAGCAGTGATCGTAATTTAAAATTAAAAACAAAACAAAACAAAAGAAAACACAAAGGAAACAAATCACAAAACAAAACAAGAAACGGCGAAGGCGGTAACAATTAAATGAATGAATATATTTAAACGAAAACAAGAAAACGTGTACGAAAAGCAACAGTAAAATATTGTAAAATGTAAAATTTATTGAAGTACTATATTTACAGTTATCAAAACAAGTCGCAAATGTGGTTGATAAAGTGGCAAAAACGATGAAGATATAAAACGGAAGCTAAAGTTAATGCAAACAGGATAATGAAAATGAAAAGGAGAAGGAGATGGAGATGGAGAACCAGAATGAGCTCAGTTGACAATGCCTCTACCTACATTTTCCACGCAACACAGAAAGCTTACCACAAAACGTTTTTGAGCCAACTCTAGCGTTTCATATACACATAATGCAAATCTAGCTATCTAAACTTAACCTTAACCTTAACCTTACAACCTATATTTATCACACTTACATATGCTCTATGTCTATGTCTACTCCTTATATACATATATACACTATATACACGTTTTGTTAGCGCATCGAAGCCAGGTGAAGCGATATGATGATATGATGATACGATATACATACATATATCAATATCAGAACCCACGACTGCTAGAATTTCAAACCAGAACTCTTGACAAATCAAAATTTCATAAAAGTATTTAAACGAACTTATAACTCTACAACAAACCGAAGCAGAGCCACGAATTATATAAGTGCACATCCATTCCCCTCAGACTTCAACTTCAACTCAGCTACAAATCGAGAATGGTTACAGAGGAGGAGGAGGGATCAGGAGCAGATCCTTTGGCATGCAGCGTTCAAAGAGTAATCAAATATTTAGCCCAACGATATAATATAG
The DNA here is from genome assembly GCA_008042575.1 of Drosophila watanabei. NCBI lineage: Eukaryota > Metazoa > Arthropoda > Insecta > Diptera > Drosophilidae > Drosophila > Drosophila watanabei. The sequence goes on from VNJS01000883.1 coordinate 167,264, forward strand.
ATACAATGGCGCCCAACTGCGTGTTAATGTTGAGATAGTGAACAAGAGACACCGAGAGCAGCATGCGAATTAATAGAACTAATACCGAAAAACTACAACAAACAATTAAGGAATATACATTGCAGATGATGGAGTACACTAAAAAAAAAAAGAAGTATTACTTTACCAAGTAGAGAATCACACACAAATAATAATTAATTTACCATTTAATTGAGAGCCCCAGCAGCAGATGCGAGATCTTTCAGAATAACAACCAGAGTTGCGTCAGAACAACAGCCAACAGTTTTAAGTTGCAAGGCGATGAAGAGATTTTACCAAACATAAGCATAAAATTGAAGACTAATCGTGAATTACAACATATATATATATATACAATTATATATATATATACAGAGGAGACGAGGCACATGTTCCAGTGTTGTGAGGCAACGCATGCATGCATACTTACGTGCTACTTTTACAGTTAGAAGGAAACCAGATATATATGTGTACATGTAATTGTAGCTATAACTATATATTAATGTATCGAAATAGCGATTGCAGCAGCAGCAGCCAGAGAGTTGAAACTAAACACAAACTACAATCAATCAACATTAAATGAAAAAATCAAAAAAACGTAGAGAAATCGAAACCGGAACAGCAACAGTTTTGTTTTACGGAACAACCAGAACGCGCAAAACATATACAACATGAACAGAAACATATCAGCATTGTTTGACATACATAAACATATATGTGTAGTTTATTTTGAGCTGCATTCTTTTTTCAGAACACCCTACCAACCAACCAATCAACCATCCATCCAGATATTTCAGTTTCAGAACCCACACACATCTGACACCACACTTGGTTGTTATAGGAAAAGATAACACTAAAAGTTGGAATTATGCAGAAGAATAGTATATTGCATGATATAAATTGTTAGTTTTTTGGCTAAAGTCGACGATAAAAATAATAATAAAGTATTTTGGGAGCAGGGACGACGAACCGCAGAAAGCATATAGGGAATTTGTTCAATGTTTTGGATGATGATAAAGATGAGGCACAGGCGATGACGCTTTGGAGAGGAGACATAACCAAGTTGAGATGCATATTAATAATTTGTACAGTTTAACAGTTTTGTGTTGAATGAGTTTTATGGGTTCCTCCTTAGTAGCGAAAATTTTTGTACGTGTGTGGTTTTTAGCGCAAATCAAAAAGAGAAAGTTGTTACGTTGTTATGGTTTTGTTTATTTGTTTTATGTACAATTAGACAAACGTGTACACAACCTAATATACAATAAACATAAACATGTACTTATAGTTAGCGAAATCTGTATGTGTTTGACATTCGAATTGCGTTTCCGAGACACACACTTACACACCGAGTACAGTACAGCATTAAAGACAAAAAACAGAAAGAGTTAAAAACAGGCAGAAGTTCCTACTTTTTAGTAAAATCGATTAATAATACATAGCTAACAGGAGACAACTTGCAGCAGTGAATTTACTACGGAATACACATAAAAACATAAACAATTGCAATTACAATTTGAATTCGATCGTCACTTTCCTTTACTCGCTTGCTTTTTATCGTGTATCGTATTCGAAGGCATTTTATTTCCTTGGTCTGTCTTACACACTTGTGAATATATATATATCTGGTGCGCGGTTTTATCATAGGTCAGGCATTATGCAAAATTTAAATAGGGTCCAAGTTTTAAATATTAAACAATTAAAACCTTACGATTGTACGTACGACTAAAGATGAGACAAAAACGAGCATGGCTAGCGGTCAGTCACACATTTGTTTTTTTAATTGGTACCCAGTCTTCAGGAGATATATATATAATGTCGGTCACTAATCACTAATCTCACTACCCTCCCCCCTGTGAATCGTTGCAACTGAGAGAGAACTTAGCAATCTGCCCTTCGAATCTTGAATCTTGAATCTTGACTCTTAACTGCTTAACTAGCCCAACTGCGAATATATAGACACGCGAAACAATCAAACTTGAAGACATTTCTTGAATCAAATTTTTAGTATACACCAGGCAAGACACTTTGCTACTTTTGTGCTCTCTAATTGTACAACTTAAAGGTAATACAACAAATAATCATTTTACGCTCTAAACGCAAAACGTAAACAAACAAACAAACAAAAACTAAAACTAAACTAAAGCGAAGCGAAACGAATCGAATGGCGATGTTTATGTAATGCAAGATTTTTCTCACCAAATTTTACTACAAATCTCTTATGTGTATTGTATATAAAATGGAAAACAAAACAAAAACTAATGAAATGAAATGAAAACAAAAATGTATTGATATATTTAAATGTATTGCGATTGCGATTGCGAGCAACATGAAACAGCGTCAACGTCAAACAAAATGAATTAACAACATCCGAAACCAGCAGCTACGCGACTCTTAATTAATTTTTAACAAAACCTAATGATACATTTTCATATTGCAATCGAATTTGACTTGACGACGACTCGGCACAAAGTGAAATGCGAAACGGAATATAATGAAAAGTGTATTGTATGTACGAATTACGAGCATTGTGCTTGCTGAGCTGAAGATACTTAGAACTAAAGATTAATAACTGGGGACACGGCGACGAGGCAGTTACTAAGAGTGGAAGTGGAGACGCCGCCGCGTGACGTTGCGTTCGCATCGAAAATATTCAATTGAGAGGGCGCAGCATTGAGATTGCAATGATATGAGATGAATATTTGTTATGTTACAAGCATTAATTAATTAATTATTATAATATTAATTATTATTGAAAATATTTGAGAAATAAAGATAAAATACGAATGATTCAAATCATGAAACAAATGTTTTTTCTCTTTGATACTTTATACCTAAAATTACCTATTGTTAAGTTTTTAAGCATTATAATTATTTTTACCGTATTTTTTAGGGAAAAACAGAGAGAGAGTGCGACTTAACACTCACTTACTCGCTCACAATTATCATGTTTCCTTAGTTTCCTTACTTTTTATATTGTATTCTATCTCTTAAGTTTTAGATTTTCATGTTCACAATTATTGTACTTTACCTTTGAGCTTATTTTTAAAAAAATACAAGAAATTAAAAAGGACATTTGGTTTTATTTTCTTTATTTAACATGAATGGGAAGAGAAGTCCTTCTTCTGAGAGGTTTATCACTTTGCTGCTTCATTAGCAAGGACGCAAACCACAAACTGAAGCAGAGGTAAGGTTGAGCAATTGGCTAGACAGGAAGCGGAAGTAAAATAAAAGTTAGGCAAAAGTAGAGCTTAACTATAGAATTATATTTCAATATTTTATTTTCTTTTTAATTGAGATTTTAATGGTGCTAGATATTATTAGGCTTATATTTATTAGGCTTATAAATTATTGCGCTCGATACCCGAGTGGTAAATCCGGAATCGTGAAGTTCTGAAGGAGCTGGATATCCCGCACACAGGTAATGGCATCAACTAAGCTCCAACTCAACGAAAATTTCAAGATTAACCCCAATTTCCTGGAAAGGTCAAGCAGAAGGACCAAGATGAGGAGATGACTCGGAAGGACCACACTCGTGCAGCTGCAGACCCGAAAAATATGAATAAATAGAGTCAAATTAAAATGTACTACATGAAATGTCTAAACAAATTGTTAAAAAATAATAGTTATAGACAAAACAATTGCAACACCCAAGAAAAAAAAAAAATAGGTAGAAAATAAAACAAAAAAAAAAACAATAAATTTGCCCTTCTCTAATTTTAATTTACCGTCAAACAGAATTCAGAACGCCGACATTTTGTTTTAATATAAAGCATACTTTTGGGCCGTAGGTGATGCGTTGCGCTTACTTTTAGTAAAGCATACATTTAGGGTTATAAATAAAATAGGTTAATCGCCTTCGGCTGCTCCCTGTGCGCCACGTATGTACATAAAACCGAGGATTCCTTTTACTAGTTTTTTCTTAGATACTAAAATACCATTTAGTTAATTTATGTAATTTTAAAGCTTCTCGAAAGACATCTTGCTACATATTTAGTTCAAAATTAATAATATATTCAGCCCAAAAGATGCACAGAATATTGGACGACTCTTTTATATTGTTCTTAATTGCATACTTTCGCGGTCCACAAAATATTGGATTCTAGCATACTTTTGGGCAGTGAAGATGCGCTTAAGTGCACTGACGTCATAAGAAGTTTGCATCAAGAAATTTATAACAGTTTATAATAGATCTCCGTCACCTTCTGCTGCTTTCTGCTCGCCTGTTACCTAAAATCGGGAAACTGGCAATTTTTTCAAATATTTTGGAACATTTTAAGGGAAAAGTATTGTTGTTGTAGAGAGGTTATCGTAAAAATGTTTTTATTGTACTAATGTGGTTGTTGTAGGCAAAAAAAGGTATAAAACTTCATATTTGCATAACACAAAATATAACACTTTATACCAGTTTCTGTCGTCGCTCTCCTGGTTTCTGTTCGCCTGTTACACGAACTGGTGACTGGTCGCCAACTGCGCCTATTTCACACCAGTGATGCTCATCTGGCTATATTGCACTGTTGGGACAAAATGGCATCTTACTTACCAGCAGAGATGCTCATCTAGCTATATTGCACTGTTGGGGCAAAAAGGCATCTCACTTCCCAGCAGTGATGCTCATTTAGCTATTATG